>JPFM01000056.1:7721-107487 GCA_000733375.1 Paramecium sexaurelia
AATCAAATTGAGGAATGATAACATTGAAAGTAATACTGATTAAGCTTCTGGATAATCGATTAATTTCACAATTATAAATATATAAAGTAATATTCTGTAGAGTTAAAAAGATTTACATTAAGCTGACCAAAATTATGTTTTAAATTCAAAATAAAAAAATTTCCATTTTCTTAAATCTTTTATTTGGGCTGAAGTTATTGTAAATAGTGGAAAAGTGATAATAAAGATAATCAGTAATCCCATAATGGCATTTATACTGTTGAAAATTTAAAATGCGTTATAAAATAAGTAATTAGGAAATTACAGCAATGCACTGAAAGTATATTGATGCAAAATTGCTTGATACACTTTAAATATTCCTACAGAGAAATATTCAATCTTTAGCTTTAAGCACTATTTCTGGATCTTTATTTAGAATAGGTTTACAAATTTAAGTATTTTACTTGAATTATTAAATTTACTATAAATTTTTCGGATAAATCTTTATAAACTTTCTGAGAGTAACAAACAACAAATTTAATAAGTCACGATAGATGCAAACACAGAAAAATAGCAACTTTTTATATTAATTAGATAACACTAGTTTAGGGCATTTACTTGGTTTTTGTTGGTTTTATTGTTCATTTAATTTGGAGTAGTGCCACCATTTAACTTTGCTAATAGCAGATCTACTTAAAAAAAATTCATTAGAGGTTATAACGAGACTTTTGTATAAGTGTTCAAAAATTAAACTAGATGAGGTGGAAATTGAAATTGCATAAATTTTAAGTAGGACAAAGATTATAATAAATCTAATAGATTAAAAAACATAATCGCATTTCCAGTTAAAAAAGCTAAACCAGATAAACTAAACATTGAGTAAACCATAGCATCATTCATTGAAACAATAGAAGCTAACTATTATTTATTTGTTTCTGATAATACAAATGGAGTACCAAGATTAATTGTTATTTAATGATTTTATAAATCTTAGTTAAATTAATTAGATAGAATATATTTTTGAATTTCAATCTATAAAATAGGGTCTTATATAGGTTCAATGAAGTGAAAAATAAATTAATATTTGGGATAATTAAGATAAATTGAGATGTTTGATATAAAAATAGTTGTTAATTTATATTTGGTTTCTGGAGTTATTGTAAATTTAAAGATTTCTTCAATTTCTAATTCAGTGTAAACCATTACTTATTAAGTGAAAGTTAGTTCTAATGTTTATGTCGAGTTGCTTTTATCAGATAAGATATTGAGAATAATTTCAGGAGCTTTGATGTATTAACACAAACTTAGCAAACCGTCTTAATTAATACATTAATATTAATCCTCTAAATTACAAAAAGAAGAACATCCATCTCCACCAAAAGTGTTTCCATCATCACATTCTTCGTATTATTTGACAAATATTCAGTTTCCGCATTAATTCACACATACATAATCTTCTATTAATTGATTCTCTCCACATCTAATATTTGTGTAATACTACTCTGTAGAATTAGGAGAATCGATTTAATCACTTCCATCAAAATTTAATTATAAACATTGGGTTGATTAGGAATCTAAGAAATAAAAATTATTATAGCATTTATAACATTTGTCCTAAGAGCACTCAGCACAACCATACTAACATTAGAATTAACATTAATAGCATCCATCATATGGAATATCATTTCCATCGTCACATTCTTCTAATCCATCTATTATGAAACCATCGCCGCATATGGGTGCACATTAATCGTCAATTAAATGATAGTGTTCATTACAAACCAAACAATCATATTAATTTGAACAGAGATTACAATCTTGGGGACAGATTAAAGTAACTTAATTATTATCTGCACAAACTCCAGCCAAGCAAAAATTGCATTCAATTTCACAAGAGTAATTGCAATCGTGACATCCATCATACGGAATTTGATTACCATCATCACACTACTCCGACTCAACAATAATCGAGTCTCCACATATTGATATGCACTAATAATTAACCAGTAAATATCCAATTTTACACATTTCGCATATGGCTTAACTACAAAACAAACAACCTATTCCACAATTAAAATTGCAATTGAAGCAATTAGAATTTATGTCTTAAACTAATGTGTCGCAAATTTCAGTTCCTACAATTTATCCATCTCCACAAACTTACTCACAATTATTATTTATTAATAAATATCCTACTTGACATGAAAGACAATCACCATATATACAGACCTCACAATAAGGATGACACCTAAATTAACAATTTTAACATGTATTTATATTTTAAGTTATCTGACCATCGCATTATTCATTTTATACAATAAAATTATCACCACAGATTTCAATACATTTTTTATTCTATTTCTAATATGTAAATCCAATTTGGCATTCAAGACAATCTCCATTTTTACAAAGGATACAATTTTTGGAACATTCTGTTTCACATTAACTACATGAATTATAAGGGTCTGAGTTTGAATAATCACAATTTTCCTATATTTTAGATATTATTCTATTTTCACATAACAATTCACATTAAACACCTTTTAAATACCATCCATTAACTTCATCACATTTAAAGCAAATCCCGTCTTTACAATCAATACAATGATTAAGACATGATATTTAACAAAGATGACATCCATCATAAGGATTATTATTACCATCATCGCACTATTCATTTTTCACTATCGCTTAATCCCCGCAAATAGATTAACATTTATTGATTGATTAGATTTAAAAATAATTACTTTTACATTCGTAACATTAACCTTAAAGACAATTCAAGCATTCTTCTTAACAAGCAAATTTACATTAATCACATCCATCAAATGGGTTATTATTACCATCATCGCAATCTTCTTCATCAACTACTATTTAATCTCCACATATTGGAATACATGGTAAATTTATCCCATCATCATAATATCCAGGTTAACAAAGGCATTCATTTTTTTAAATACTTCTATGAAATTCTTAAATACAAGATAAACAATTAAATTTTTAATCACCAAAACAGTTTTCACAATATCTATTGCATTGAACACAAGTATTTGCTGATAAAAAAGTGAAAGGCTTGCATAAACATATTCCATTTTGTAATTAAAATTAATCTCCAGAGCATGAAGTGCAGTTCTCTTCACTTGTACATTAGTTGCATCCAGGTCGATCACAATTCTTGCAAGAGTAAGTTTCACTTTTTTGTTCAAAACTAATATATTAATTCGATTAACAATTTTAATTAGAAATTAAACCACCCTCCCAAATTAGGCAAGTATTAATATTCTAACAATTTTCACAAAAAGGAAGACACTATTAAATGATTTAACAACAATATTTACATAATGAACAACAATGAAATAATCTGAAATTGCACAAAATGTATTTTAGACATTTGTGATGGCTTATTTGCATTCAAATTCTATATATAACTCATTACTATTAAAATTATCCAAATGAACATAAAAGAACTATATGCTCTCCATTTCTTGTGAACCTATAAGATTGATCTGTGAATTAGGAAGTTTTTCAAAAGGCCCTCCAATTTTATTACTTATGTTATAATAAAATGAACCACTAAAACCATCTCCGTAGGTTAAGTTAAAATAGATTGAAACTGCATGATGAGGTTTAGAAATTTTCCATGTCTTAGTATAAGATCCATTAAACCAAACATATAAGCCCCCTAATACTATTTTATTATTTAAAAATGAAAATTTTTCATTTGTTACATAATTTATTGGTGATAAATTCGCTTGATCATAAAATGACGCTATTTCATCAAATGTCATATTCATATTGTAAAATCCTTTAGCTAAGTACCTTGAATCTAAAATATAAATTTATTCTACTTGGAATGATATCTTCATAATCTACACAATTAGATGAATGAATAGGACAAAAATTGACACAACTAGCTCTGTATAGTGTATAGGTTGTTTCGCAAATTGAACATTAGTGAAAATTAGAACACTATCTACAGTATTGTTAACAAACTCCTATATCAACAGTAATATTTTTGAGACCCCAAAATTCACTTTCTTATTAGAGTTATCCTTAGAATAGGATATTTGGATTTTAATCAGAAATTTAAAATATCATTTCTATCCTTAGTAGAGTAGCATCATCATTGCTACAACTTATTTGTTTTTCAAAAATTTAAGTCAAATTTTGAAACTTAAAGCCGACTGAATCTTTCATTATTATAGATTAAATTTGATTATTGTGTAAAATCTCAATTTTACTTGATTATTGAAATTGAGATAAATAAAAGGTAATCCGAATTCGAAGAAATTTGACTGAATCTTTTAATGTCATTTTGTAAAGCATTCCTTCACTAAATTACAATTTTCCAACAAAACTATGCTGATTGCAATCATCGAAAATTAAATCATTATTTTTTTTGTGAAAAATATCTGGTTGATATATAAGGGGCATGTATCTAAAGTAATTTGATGGAGGAATGAGGGTTTCATTAAATAATATTATGTATGATTCAATTCTTTTGTCTTCTACACAGACTTTATCATTACGAGCAATACTATAATTTCTTTTACACTCTTAGAGGCAACCGACCGTGGTAGAGGAAAATTATTGATCAGAAATGCAAGTGCATTTTCCATTCTGCAATACTTAACTATCATAACATGTCAAACAATCTGTCTCTAAAATACCATTACAAGTTAAACATGTGGAATGACAAGCGTTGGCATAAATTAAAAGATTTCTGATTCCTATTTTAACATTGCTTTAAGTTTATTAAAATAAAATGTTGATATCAAACAATTTATTAGTAGAGTCAATAATAGTACTTTTGATTGTTTTAAATTCAAAATGTGAAATCGAAGAATTACAAATAATTTAGTTATTTATCAAATCTGAATCTTTATAAGCTCTATAGTAAAGTGTAGTAGTAGAACCTGAATGATCAATATACGAAATATTTAATTAAGAATCTTATTAGGTAGTTGCTTCAATAAAGAAGATATCCAAAATTATCTAAACTTAATAACATCTATATGTAAAAAGTTTCTTTAATTAATTCTACAAACTTGATAATTCAACATAATATAACTAATTAGATTGACAACTCCCATTTATGACGACATCGCCTGAAGAATAAACAGGTAGCCAATCTATTTCCAAATAAATTAATTCTGTAAAACTTATATCAATCAACTTCCAATTTGCAACAACCAAGTGTGCAAATAATAATAGCAGATTTTGAGCAATAAAATGTAAAATCATATTAATTAATAAAAATATATAAATATCTATTTTAGTATATAGTTTAAAAATGAATAAATCCAATCTTCTTACACCTAACAACAACTTTTGAATTTTTATCTATTTTCACCTCTTTTATGCTTTCTAAAATCAACTATTTAAGAATTCTTCACATTTTTTTATTTATTTCTTAATAAATCATAATATAATATGTATAAAAAACAAATAAAAATATCTAAAAAATTATAATACATTTTTATTCAATTTTATTAATAAAGAAAATTGTAGATATGAAATATCATAAAAGCAAAATACCCCTATGATTTATTAAATGGATTTTGCTTTATTTTGGTTCTTGAATTATATATTTAAATAGTAACTATGATTAAGAAGTATATTTTATTTAATTAAATAAACATTAATTGATTTTATTAAGTGGAAATTAAATAAGGATATAAGAAAGAAATTTGTAGGGAGTTATTCATCAAAGAGTATTTTCTTATTCCTTTTTTTCCTCAATCATAGAGAGAAATTAATTGCTGAAATAACAAAATCTATTCATCTGATTCGGGATTAATTACTATACTCAATCAAGTATCAAGCCTAACTCAATATAATTGATAAAAATTGTATTTACTTTAATATTTGTTAAATATACCATAGTGAAATAAATATCCCGTAAAAAAATTTATTTCTTCTCCTTCATTTCATTAATTTATTAAATAATTTATCTTTGATCAACTGTTTGAGTTAGAGAACTAGTTAAAAAAGGGGTTGGATAATAAATACAATTTTTTAGAGGCACCTCAAACTTTTAAAAATCAATTTTATCAAAGTTCATTTAATTTACTTATAAATCCTATAAATAAGACAAGCAGAATACAATTATCACTATCCACTCTCTATAAAATTAAATAACATGGGGTATTATATTCTTTATTAAACCTTGGAATGGTTTAATTAAATTCGCTATTTTCTTTTTATTAATGAAATTTGTTAGGAAGAAATTCATATTTTTATTTTTTAAAGTAATTTTAATATAATTGTATTTTATAATTTTTTATTCTATAATGATTAATTAAACTTATATGAAAATAGAGAATAGATTTTAGTAATCTTTAATAAAATAACTAATTTAGTACAAAGAAGCTTTCAGTTCCTTTCGGTAAAATAGGAGTCAGATGACTTATTTATTAGAATTGCTTAGAGATATTTATTCTTAAAGATTATAAAAATTTTATTAATTTAATTCATAAAATTTTATAACAAATACTAGGTAATCTAATTTGAGGGGAGTTAATTAATTGGAATTTGATGTTATTAATCAAGTATATTGACTTATTACTAATTTACTAATGCAATAGTATATATTTCTAAATTTTGTCTCATATTTATAAATGAATCATTTAAAATTCTATATGTTTTTTTCCAATGCTTTAAAGATATTATTAGAGATTGTCTTGAATTACAACTCCTCTCAAATAACAATAATGATTATTTAATTGTTTATGGATTTTATCATAAATTTATTATTTATAAAATTTGAAAATATCTTAGATATTTTAATTTAGTATTCAAGTTTTTTTATAAAAAAGAATTTAAAATTCTACTAATTAGTTTAGTTTCGATGTTTATAATGAATACAAATTTGTTTATATTTTAGTATTTATTTTAATAAGAAAAAAAATATGAGTCTTAGATGTAATGCAGCTGATCATGAATAAAGATTAATAGATGCAATTTGTACTGATAAATATTGCTAAAATCAAAGGCCTTGTTGCCATTATTGTAAAAACAATCATTCTAAACACTTAAAAATGGTAATACCTTTTGATAAGTTAAATTAATGGATTGAAACATAAGTCCCCAATATTAAAAACATAGAAGAGAGTGCTACAATCTGTAAAACTTTGCTTGAAGGTCTTATCAAAAAATTAATTCCTTTCTCAAATTTGAATATAGATTAATTTGGAATAAAAAAATTAGACGAATTAATTCATTTTTTATGTTCAATGCAAGATCTTTAGCCAGAATTATCCAACTTTAATGAAGAAATCAACAATATAAATACATAAATCGAAAAGCTTAAAAGTTATGCTTATAATATAATAAACAACAATGAAAGCTCAACAATTTTAAATTCGTTGAGAACAGAATTCTCAGAAAAATAACCTTTAATTAAAAATAGGAGATCAAATATAACTATTAAAGAATCATCGATCCCAATCAACATTCTCACACCAAACAATCCACCAACACCAAAAAATCTACCAAAACCAAACAATCCACCAAAACCAAACAATCCACCAACACCATCCAATATTTAAACACCAACTCCAAGGGCACTTAAATTTGAGATCATGAATCAAAATACTATTAAGTAAAGCGAATGGTGTTGTGCAATTAATTTTAGTAAAGATATGTCAATTGTTGCAGCTGCATGTAATGAGAAAATAAATGTATTTTCACATAGAGATGGTAAGCTGAATAATATATAAGAGTTATGTGAACATAAAGGTTATGTGCTTGCTTTAAATTTTATGAGGAATTCAAATAATTTTGTATCTTCAAGCGAAGATAACTTAATTATAATTTGGTAGGAGAATCAGAAATATTAATGGCATCTCAAATAAAGATTGAATGAGCATGTACATTATATATTTTGTGTATTAATCAACAATTAAGATGATTAAATTATTTCTTGTAGCGCTGATAAAACCATTAAATTTTGGACGAAATAGAATTAATGGAAATGTCAATAAACAATAACAGATCATAATGATATGATTTATTCATTAAATTTAAATGAAGATTAAAACACACTGATTTCTTGTTCTCATGATAAATTAATTTTAGTGATAAAATTTTAATATTCAGATAAAAAGTGGATTGTTGCATAGAAGATAGAGGTAGATTGTTTTGGTTAAAGATTATGTTTTTTCAGCAATAACTGTTTTATATTCTAACCTTATGCTTAAAATTGTATTTATATATATGAAATGGATAGTAAGACTAGTAAGTATTAAAAAAAAAAGGAACTTGCTGTAAAATGTATTTCAAATAAATGTGATTTTTTATTTCCATCATAATATTTAAAGTCTAAAGGTCTATTAGTGAATAAGAATGGTAACAATGTTTATATGATCCGAATAAAAGAAAATGGTGATTTTATGGTTGAATAATCAATCCAATTTCTTGATTTTCAACTATATGGAAGTTTAAGTGATAATGGGGAGTATTTGATAGTTTGGGATTAAGGATCAAAAGAAATATCTGTTAGAAAATGTAAAGAAATATGAATGATATTGAATTAATTTTTACTTATTAACAAATATTTTAGTTTATTTTGTTATATGATTAAAGCGAAATTAATATAGTTTTTTGTATATTAAAAGTTTGAAATGATTAAGCTTAGACTAAAAATTTATTTAAAAAAAAATTTATTCATATATATATTGGTGTTAATAATTTGGATTGATTTCATGATTATAAACTCAAATTTCTCAAGTTGAAGAATTTTAAAGGATTATTCTTAATTTAATTCATCTACTAAGAAATGTAAAAACCTTATATTTTATTTTTAATAAACATTCTTTAACAATCTTTTTATTTTTCTATAAATTATAATTTTATTAAGATCCCACTTTTACAAAATAAATTAGTCTCTTAAATGACAAAATAACTTTTAGATACAAATTATCTTAAGATATTATCATCTAAAGTCTTCATTTATAAAAGTTCTGATTGCATATTTATACAATAGAATCAACGATCATTATTTTTTCTAATTTGATGCTTTAGACACATCAATAATTAGTAAAACTAATTTGTAAATAGCTTATGGTGGCAACTTAAAATTAGACCAAAAATTATGATACATTTACTGAATATTATTAAATTTAATATAGTTTTTAATTTAATTTGTGGTATAGAGTTAATTTTCTATTTTAATTGGTGTTCTTAAATATTTTAATTATGTAAAAGGTATAATAATAAAAATTGATAATATATTGCATTTCGAAAATGTTAGACTCTTGAATTAATTTAAAAAATAAAATGATCTTTTAATTTTATAGTTTTATCAAAAATGTATGAATCAATATTTTATATCTACTTTTTATTATATTTGTATGCCTATAATGATACTTAAATTATGTAATCTAAATAAAAGTAATTAAATTAATTGAAAAAAATTAAACATAAAATTAGAAAATCTTGAATTAATTTATAATATGAATTTCAGAGATATTAAGCTTATTGTAAAATAATCAAATTTCACTCGAAATATTGTTTTCATTAAACTCAACATTTTAGCCACTTATTATGTCAATAGTAAAGTTTCCTACCTTCATTAAATTTTATAGGTAATCACATATTTATTTATTGAAGTATAACTTGATGCTCTTGTAACAAATAGGATGGTCTATAATAATTGTTCAGTCCCCTAAATAATGGTTACTATTATATAATGAATAAAACTCTAATCTTACTAAAAAAGTAACAGTACTTTGGCCAATTCCTTCAATCTAAATTATTAACGATCATAATATTATTGTTAATTATGGCAAAGGATTTTTTCCTAAGAGTTTACACCCATTAATCCCATAATTCAATTACTGATCTCTTTTAAATTTTGTTTTATTTGGAATGACATTATGCTTTCACCATAACCAGTCTTTAGCGATTAAACATCTTCTGATTTAAATGAAAGTACTCTAACTCTTTGGTCATCAAAAGCGTACCAATTCACATTTGATAAAAGGGTTATGGAAATACTTCTCTTAAACTTAATCTAAATCCTTAAAATTTATAATTAAACTATCTATTGTATGTACGAAACTATTCTACAAAACAGCTTGGCAATTCTCTATGCAAATCAACTTATTCAAACAAAACAACAACTTAAGGGGATTTTTAAATATTTTTGAGAAGCTTAAGACAACAATAAGAAATTTAAAAAGTATTTATGAGCATTCTAGAATACACCAGTAGATGCTAACTTAATCTGTTGTTCACCTGCTTCAACATATATTGAACTATAACTTCACACTAATAATAATTATGATGATAATAATGCTGTAAGAATCATAAGTAAATAATAATAAAAAATTTTATATTTAGTCTTTACAAAATATATATATATATATTATATCGTTCAAGCTAAAAAGATAATTTATTTTAAATTATCTTATTTTTATATTAATAAAATAAAGAAAGTCTTCAATTAAATTTACTTGATTAACACTGTAATGAATACATATATGATTACAAAGAATTTTCAATCAATCA
Organism: Paramecium sexaurelia; assembly: GCA_000733375.1. NCBI lineage: Eukaryota > Ciliophora > Oligohymenophorea > Peniculida > Parameciidae > Paramecium > Paramecium sexaurelia. The sequence continues at coordinate 18,213 of JPFM01000056.1, forward strand.
ATTTTTAAAGAGACTTATAATAATCATTATTTACTTAAATATTAATTATTTCGAATTAATCATGATAATTTTAGAAATTTTCAGGCATTCTTTTGATATTTAATGGATCTATTGAAAAATAAATCCATTGAATTTTAGTATCATTCAAAGTAAATTACCTTAGTTAAGACAAAATAGCTAGCTCTCTTACGATCTTAATAATAAAAATGTAGATCATCATAGCGCTATTTTATATATATAAAATTTTTCTAAATTATTAAAATCTTGATAGTATTTTAATATTTCCTGAATGCTTAATTTATAATAGATCTAAACTTTATTGTATTAAGATTGTTTAATTTAAAAAAAAAATATTATTCTTTAAGGATTTAATGAGAGTACATAAACAAGGAATAATACATTAAATTTGAAATACAGATTAACTATTAACTAGAATTAAGGAATAGGAATTTTTTGTTAATTGAAAAAAAATTAAAATTTGATTGTTCAATATAATTTTTTTTAATAAGACATTAATTAATTATAATAATTGTAATTTGAATAAGAAATAATGTAATAAATTCAAAGAAAGTTATACTATTTAAACTTTTAATATATCTTTAAAATTTTAAAATCTAAAATCATTATAATACATAAACAGTTTATATGATAGTAATCATTAAAGCTTTTAGAATGTGCATACTAATTTCAAAGTATGTTCATTTTAGAAAATTAAAAAATGATTAAGTGTACAATATTAGGACATCAAAATTTAGATTGTACTTACATCAAAAAGAAGAAGCCTTGGTAATTCGTAAAAAGATTACAAAAGACATAATCTATTGATACAAGATTCAAAAAGGGATTTCTAATTAAATTACCTTTTGTAAGAGCTGGCCCAATTTGCTGCCAATATTGAATAAGAAGAAGCCATTTTAGTTGATCGCTTTATACTAAATGTTAGGTTCATCTCTATCATAGATTCTTCGGTTTTTCTAAATTCAATAGAAAAATTTGGTAGTTGGTTTTCTATGTAATGAACAAATTTGCAACAACATAGTATAATGGATATAAAAATTTAAGTATTACATTTGAATTCAAATAAACAAGTGATTTTTGCTCTATTTCTGAAGATGGTTTATAATTATGAAAACAAATCTTAATGATTATGTTTCAAATTTGTATCACACATTTTTTCTTAAGTCAAAAAAGATAAATTAAATAGGGTCATTTATATATATGCGTAATTTTATAACTTTTTATCTATTTGATCTAGTTATTTTTTTTGAGGTTAAGGTTTATTTAGATTCATTGAAAACGTAGAACAATAAAATTGATCTTTGAGTAATGAAGAAACATTTTTGGATAGTTCTTGTAAAAATATACTTATCATGTCTTAACATTTTTAGTCAGGAATTTAAATCTTATCTAAAATGAGTAAACATTAAACTTCATTATTCAAAATACATTTAGTTAATTTTACCTTATATACAATTTTGTTAATTTGATCAATAAAATATTTCTATTTCCCTTTCTTATCTAAAAAATTACTTTTTTTTTCAATTAGCATATTTCGAACATATTATTCTAAATTGTTTCCTGGATCGCAAGATTATTGCTAATATGTTGAGTCTACAAAGATTAACTAAAAATATTGAAATGTCAATTACATTTCTTAAAAATTATCTTAAATCATAGCATCCATTGATAGAATGGGTTTACTATGACCGAGTACTTTGTTTGACTAATCTTATCTGATCTTGTTTCTAATCATATCGAATTAGGATTATGGTGTTTGAAATTGCTTTTCGAATAATCCATTCCCATTATTCTTATTAAAATGAATAAAAAAATTCTTCTTTTTTTTTTCTTTCGTAGTTGTATTTTACTGCTACCATACATATCATCATAAAGAAAAAACTAAGTATATGTGCTACACTGTAAATTTGATTAAAAGGTAATAAGAGTACATGAATAGTTGTAGTGATTAAGAGAATAAATGTCGATACCATCATATCAGTCCCTTATAAATATAAACAAAAGTGCATAAAACAAGTTTAATACCCATAACTCCAGTTAAATTAATCATTAATTTGATTTGAGCTATCCATAATCTTATTGATTTCAACAATAAATAGCACATAAAACTAGTAAAATGATATCACATAATTTATTAGATATGGCTTATTTGTGATTAATTTTTATAACCCAACTATCAAGAAACAACTAAATCCAGCTAATACCGAATAGTAGAAACTTGAAGCTAAAATAAATTGAACCATATTTAATATTGCAAATGTCTAGATGTTAGTATTATATATTTCTTACCAAAGCATAAACTGTAAAGTTTAGATGTTCTTTTATAATTTTAGGGGAGTTCTGTTAAAGGTATTTATCTGATTGATCTTTGTATAAGAAATTTAAAGTGTATTTATTCAACATCTTTGGAAATTAAAATAAGGTTTAAAAAGCGTAATGAAAATAAGATTAATACTTAAATATAATTAGATTGATTGAAAAAATTATTAACATATTTAGTTTTTTTTCATGATGTTTTTTCTATATTTTTTTGTTTTAAATAAAAGAAAATTTATGATCATTATTAATAACAGTAACCAATTAAATGAATATGTAAAGACCGATGAGTTTACTTGAATATGCTTTATCTGAATCCAATTTGAGTATGAATATAAAAAGAAGGAATTTAACCATTGAAACTTAATCTATGTAAACAAGTCCAAATATATTTTAAACAAATCAAGCAGATTTAGAATTATTGGTTGATATGCATTCTCAAAATAAATAATGGGTTTCGATAGAATTATTTAGATTGATAATTCGTAAAATTGAAGAGAAGTTTAGTGAATTTGAAGAAAGATTAGACAATAGAGAAGGATTATAAAATCTAACATAAAAATGCATTGTATAAAAGAAAATGTCTAAGAGTTATTAATAAACTGATTTTAGTTAAATGGATTAGAGTCAAGATGATTTAGATTCGAAATTATAAATAAGTTAAACAAAGAGATTAAATACATCTTAAATTAAGAAGTCAGAGGTAAGAGAAATTAGAAATGATGAACCATTGATTGGAAGACAGAATTTATTAGAAAAGAAATTGGTTTAATTGGAAGAGAAGTAGGTAAAACTATAAAAAGAAGTGAATAATTTTACATTAGATATAGAATCAAAAATATAAGTAAGTATAAAAAAATTATAAATCTCTTTAGTAATGTATAAAATAAATAGATTGGAGTTTGGAAAAATTTAATAAATTTTCTTCGGAATTATTGGATAAGGTTAAGGATGTTACAGACAATCACACAGAAATATTTTAGCATATTTAAAAGAATAAGGAAGACATAAAGTATAATTATTAGAGTTAGAATTAGTTATGTGAGAATAAGTGTTGAGCATTTTAATTAAAACACAATAACATAGCTTGAATAGATTGCAGGTTCTATTTAGAATCTGAATACTTTCGTGGAAAAACATGATAATGAATTGAATTATTACAAGGAAATAATTTAAATAACTGAAAGTGATGTATTGAAAATAATTTAATTCGAAAAAGATATACTTAAAATTTTATATAATCGTTAAGAGCAAAATGAGAAATAAGGAAGATGAGTAAATGTATATTACATATTATTTTTATTATCACAAATATCCTAAAAATTATTAATGAATATTTTCATATCTAAAAATAGTTAATAATATAAATCTTTTCAATTATGAAAGTACAAAAGAGAATGAAATTTTACATACTTTGATTTCTAATAATAAATTAATCCATAATGAATTCTGAATTATTCGCTTGTTAATTTTGCAAGGAATATTTCTCTATTTAAAGAGAGCCATTCTTATTGCCAGATTGTGGTCATAGTGTATGTGCAGAATGTCTAACTGAAAAATTAAAAAATGGAAAATAATTTGTTTGCAAAGAAGATGGGTATTAATTTGAATTATAATCACAGTGTACAAGTAACTAGAAATTAAATGAATGAATTCCCAAAAAACTATGCTTTACTTTAAATAATAAAGAATAGACCAACAAATAGAAAAATTGTAATGAACAATTCTCCAAAATAATTAGAAAATGAATAAGATTCTGATAGATGTAAAAAACATGGTGAAAAAATGGATGTTGTTTGTGTTGATCATAGAGTGAGAATATGTGCAAAGTGTGCATTGTTTGGAGATCATGCAGATCATAAAGTTGTTAATTTAGAAGATGCGTTAAAAAAGATTATTAGAAGAATTGAAGAATTAAAGGATATGTCAGAAAGATTAGACAAAGCTGCAAATGAAACTTTTGAAATGTCTTAATATTTTAACAAAATCGAATTGCATTTTCAATCTAACCTAGATATATAGATTAAGTAAGTCAACTCATTTTTTGATGAATTAACCTTAATTTTAGATAACAAAAGAAATAAAATTATATAAGATTGTAAAGAAAAAATAAATCATTCTCAAGAACTTTATAATAAATATATTGCTGAAGCATTTATAGATGTTTAGAGAAAAGTTGAATTATGGAGAATGACTAGTAAAGATAGAATTCATTATTATGAAGAATAATAAAAGTCTAATTTAATACCATTTGAATTGATATCGATTTCTTCAACCAACGATTTAATGTTGATTGGTGCATAATATTTAAAAGAATTAGAAACTACCAAATAGTAAATTTTACTAAAGATAGATGAACCATCTTATAGAGAAATTCATCTTGAACTTAAAAGTGATTTAGAGCAATTTATAAATACTCATTTAATTGTTTATTAAAAAGATCCACAATTTAGATTAGAAAATTCTTTATCAAGATTAGAATCTATTACTGAATGTTCACTTCTTAAAGATATAAATAATTCAATTATTTAAGATCCCTTAAATTAAAATTAAATGGAATTATGGATTAGATAATATTAAGAAAATTAATAATATAAATAATAATTAAATCAATAATACTAATAATAATAATAATAATAATAATAATAATAATAATAATAATAATAACAATAACAATAACAATAATATTTATATGTATAATAATAGTAATATTAATAATAAACTTAAAATTAGCCTTATCAATAATTATCATATTCAAATCATTAAAGAACTGATTAACCTTTAACATCTTAAGAATTGGATGATTAATATTTAAATAATTTAAAGAAATCCCCTTCAGCTACTACATTAGCGACAAGAAGAACAGTTTCTCCATCGCCAATTAGAAGATCTATGAAGTAAAAGAAAATAAATGAGAAATTTTAACCTTTAATTGTTAAATTAAAAGGTGACAATCTAGATTAATGTGATTTTAGTTAAGCAGAATTAGGAGATGAAGGATTATTATCTTTAATTACGATAATAAAGAAAACAAAAAATTTAAGAGTTTTAAAGTTAGCAAAAAATAAGATATAAGATGGAGCAGCATAATAATTATTGATTGAATTGATAGAGAAGCAGAATGAAAATGATTAAGAAAATAATTAAATATAAACTATAAATTTATCAAGTAACATGCTAACTGATAAAGTTATAGATACTATACTTGATTTATGTAAATTACATTAATATATAAAATAGGTAAAAAATATTCTAAAACTATGTAACATTAATCTTTAAACCAAATATACTTAAATCAAAATATTATAAATTTAACAAGAGTAAAAAAAAAAGTAGATGAGATTAAAAAGTATGGATTAATAATAGCCATTTGACTTAGTTTTAATTTGATAATCTATCTATTTATATATTATTTTTAAAAAGAGTATTTTGAAATTATTATCATGGTCATCTTTTTTTAGTCTTACTTTAATGTTAAATTGTTGATCTAAGTTTAGTAATTTTAACTTAATCATCAACTTTTTATTCTTAAAGTTTTTTGATCTCTTCCATTTAAATATACTTATCCTATTCAAACTATTAATATATTTCTCTTAATAAATTTTCAAAAACAAGAAACATTTTATTTTATTTCTTTATTAATGATGTCTTTAACTATTAATTTTCTTATTTCAATTTTTAAATCCATTGAAGCACAATTTATTCAATTTATTAGGTTCTAGTTTTCCAGTGCAATAACCCTTACTTCATAACATGTAATCTTTTTTCATAAACAGATTTTATTGATGGTGCATAACTGATAGTAAATTATTTATTCTAATATGATTCTAACTAATTTTCAAGATTGTCAATTTTTGTTTCCTAAGAGAATAATTTAAATAAATTTACTAAAATCATTTTTTCATCGATTAGATCTTGATACATTTTAGAAAGATTAGTCTATTGCGAAATTCTATTGACTTTCTTATCAATTTATTCGGTTAATAATTCTGAACTAAGGGCTTAACACATGAATTGTAATTCTTTGAAAGCTTTTTCATAAAGCTTTTAGAATTCATCTTTGGCTTTATTATGTATATTATTCATTTGATTCTATAGAATTTCTTTTTCGGATTATTCTTTGGCTAATCTTTACGTAAATAAATCTAATTCCCCTTTGGTCATGTGTAAATCAGATTCTAATGATAAAATATATTATTTAATGTCTTAAGTAAGATCTGTAGCTTAAACAAATTCTTCGTGTTATTACTTTAAATCTTGAATGCTTTATTGTAATTGTTATTATTTTAAATTATATTCTTCTGTTAGAGTTGTTAATTATTATCTTAAAAATCTTTCTTATTTAGATTTTAATTCCAATTCAATCTTGAGATATACATTTTCTCTTTCCAGAAAACTAGCTTAATCTTAACCTTGACATGGATCTAAAATGTAAAATATATAAATAATACAAATTTATTTAAGTGCTTCTAATTTATTTTACAAGAAACTAATTTATTATGGAAGTATATCATCTTTCGTGCCTGATTAAGATATTTAATATTAATTATCTTCTTTTGCACTTTAACCTGAATATTAGTAATCATTATGATGATTGATAATATTGTTATTATTATTGTTACTCTTATGCTTAGAGCTTGTAATAAAATTAAGTTCTTAAACATCTTATAAATTATTTTTGGATTCAGTTGTTTTCTTTTCTCTTCCAAAGGTATTATGTTCATTATTTCTACCAGATTATTCTGATTATGGAGTCTTAAGATTTTCTTGTTCATAAATATCAATCCCCAAATTATTTCTTATCTTCGATAATTTCTAAGTAATTTGTTCAATAAATTATGAATCATCTGCATATAACATTTAATCATCAGCTTCGAATTAACTACTCATCTGTTAATAATATAATTATTATAAATAAAATTATGGTTTTTTTTTGAATATGTGTAAATCTTTTTATCAATGATTGCTCAAGCTGGTCCAACAGCGCTTTAAGCACCTCCTTTGTCTTCAAAGTACATGTAATCCATCATAAGTGTAACAGCAAGAAGCAAGGCTTTGTCTTCTTTAGTTGCCCCTTTTGGGAAAATTAAACTGAAATTATCGGCATCACCAACCAAATTCTTACAACAGCCTTTTCCTTTCTTCATTAAATGAGCCACAACCTATAATTATATTATATCTAACTTACTTCTCCAGTAGGAACTTTGATAACAAACTCTACTTTGTTGCAGGAATCGCATGGACATTTACACCAAAAATATATCTAACAACAACTTGCCTCTACTATATATCTTAAATTGTCATTAATGTCTAAAATGTGGCAACCAATGTTGCAGAAATACCAAGGATTAACAATTGTTCCTAACTTTTTATTTTGATCATTCTCGACATAGAGGACTTCAAGACGAGGTCTTGTAATTCATAAAATAATGTAAGATACCTATTAAAACACAAACAAGTGCATTAATATTCCCTCTTGAACTTGAAAACTACTCTTTTGTCATCTTTCATGAACTATTTGGCCAAAGCAGGCTAAAAGTCTTTGCAGCCATAATTACTGATTTTCATCTCAAAAGGCCTAGCATTACCACTATATAAAAATTATGTGTAAAATCGCTTACGGTAAACAAAGTCGAGCACAGGTAGATGATTTCTCTTTACATTTGAACAAGGCTTTCTACTTTTGTTTTTTTCCTTAATCATTAGCAGCATAGACCTTATATACATTTGGAGTCTCAAAACCTAAAAATACACATAAATTATACCTGTTAGAGCTTCAAAAACCTCAAACTTTTGTTTTATAAAGATACCCTCCTGTTAACCCAAAATTTCCAAGCAACTACTAGATATAGATTGGATTAAATTCTGTGCTTATTCGTTTATTTAACCTAAGAAAGCTTGTCCGACGTTTCCAACTTGATTGAAAGTAGCTTACATATTTAGAAGTCAAGTAAATATTGTGAAAAAAAAATATAGAAGTTAATATTATTGTGTATACATGATTAACAGTTATATATATATAAATATAAGCAAATTAAATCACCAATCTTTTGAAATTTCAAAATAATAATCAAATTACATATGAACTATGCCATCCCCATCAGCAAACATCAATTTGCCCTTATAATTTCCTCTTGAAAGAAATCCTGAAGGAGCTATCTAAGCTTCCATGTCATATAATTGCATATGTTTTTTGGGTGCAAAAGAGCCTATAATTTCTTCGTATGAATCAACTAATTAAAATTATTATAATAAAAATGCCTTTTATTCCATGACGCTTGGTTGTATTATATAACTTTAAACCAACTACACAATCATTTTTCACCTTGAAATGCAAACGAATAAAGTATTCTTCGCCCTCTTTTATTTTGAAGGGTGTTTTCTCATTTTCTTTCATCCCAAACTATAAATCTAATGCAATTGCTTTATTTGGATTCTTAGGAAAGAGTACTTCCATTAAAAAGAACTCCACTTCAGGAGCTATTATTTAGTAATTATATATATACCTTCATCTTTAAGTTCATCAACATTTTCCAAAATGGCTTTTTAGTATTTTACCAAAGACTCATCTTACTTATTCTATGAACAAATCACTGCCAAAGATACTCTCTTGTTATTGAAATTTATATTATTTAGATTGAAATCTTTGAGCTGACTATTTAGAATAAGAAAATTACATCATTTTCTGACAATTTGTCAACTGTACATGAATTTTATCTTTATCTTACGTCGGATTAAGGTAAATTGTCTTTCTATTACATAAATAATAAATCTAAAAAAATAATTAATATATATTAATTATCAAAAAACAATACGATTTTATACTCCTTATGATCCTTATTATCCATTATTATCATCATCCTCTTCATCATCTCTTTAGTTAAAAGTTTATTAGTTAGTGAAATTCATTTGTTATTATTTTTATTGCTTCTATTATTTGAAAATTTAATAATTCTAATTATCTTAATCAATAATATTCTTCAGAAAGTTTGTTTTCATTTAGGCAACTTGATAAGGGTAATCTGTTTTATAGAATAGAATATAAGGAGTTTATTAAGCATATAAATTCTGTAGGGCGGTTTGAATGCATGGATATCGACATATTTATTCATCATTTAATAAAGTATATCGAGATAAGGTAAAGTAATGTCCATAGTTGATTTGAGCACCAGAATGAACAATTACTGCTGATAAATATAAATTTTGTTAATTAATTTGAATTTTATTGGGAATATTAACTTTTGTTAAGATTTTTGCATTTCCAGAATGTTTAAAATCAAATCTATTTAAAGTAATGATAAAATTTTTAGCAGTTTACTTAATATTGAAATGTCTTTTCGCATTAGTTTTTGCTTTACAATTATCACATTAATATTAATTATCACCATCCATAATTTCAGGTTTACAATTCTCTTCAATCAAATCTTCAAGCTTGATAGAATATGTATTTGGAATCGATAAACTTAAATCTAAGATGTCCTCTTTAGTCTTAACAACTTGGTTACAATTTAAACACTCAATTGTCCATTCTATTTAACCTTGAAAAGAGTCTTTTATTAAATTCTAAAATAGTTTTTATTATTTTACTTCATAAATTTTCAACTTTTTCAAGCTCGTTTCAATCTCATCCAATAGAATCTTACCAAATTCATTAGCATCATGCTAATTATAATTATTCTTAAATTAGTCTGGCAAAGTCATCCTAAATTAGATTGGGTTGATGCTATTTCTAGAGGAAAATGATAGTAAAGCAAATAATTTTTATAATGATAACAATAAACCTATATTTGGCTTGTTTCCAACTTAATTAGTTTAAGTGTAATCTTTCAATTACACAACGATTCTGTTAATTTCAAAATCTAATACTTGTTGTCTAAAATCACTACAAAGATGCAAAGCTTATATGAAGCTATTCATATAGCAAGTATTTCCTAAATTCTCTAAACCTCGAAAAAACATAATTTAATTAATGTATAATTGAACATTAGTATAATAATCTATTAAAAAGGAAGAATCACTAATAATTTATATCAAAATTATCACTATGAATCGGAATCCTCCAGAATTTTTAAATTTGATATTCATCTTCATTAACACTAGGGAAATAAATATGAATATTCTTATTCATATCAATATAATTAGTAATTTAATCACTATTACAATTTTATATATTACTATCTGGATCTATAAGAAAGATTCTTTCGATATTAAATCTATTATATGCTTAAAAGTCCTAATCAAATAAAACCATTTAAAATACTGTTATTTTATTTCAAAATACACAATAAAATAGATTTTCCTCAATAAATAAATTCCTGATCTCCTTAAGCTTAAATTTAAAAAAAAAATCAGGAATTCCATCAATAACTTCCCTTTTGAATGTAGGAAAAAGACTCTCAGGACTTAAAATAATAGGACCTTTTTGCAATTTTATATTTTGCTTTTGTAAATTATAAATAAATTCTTTTGTATAATTTGATTCCAATATTGGTCTTGCATACTAATATATAATTTTGTAACCCAAAAATTGTATATTTTGATAAAGACCTTCATGATTCCAATCAGCTCCAAGTATTGGCATTAATTATCCTAAAATGTCTGATTTTGTTATAATTCCATGTATATCTGATATAATTAAACTGGTTTTTAGTCATGTAAATTTATAGTACCATGTAATTTAACAATATCACTCTTTTTAGGTATACATAATCTATAAGTAATTTAATTAGCTCTTTTTTATAAACCTAATTATTATAAAATTGACGAATTAGGTTTTGTTATTGATCTCTATATTGTTCTACTTTTTTATGTAGAATCAGTATTAGAAATATCTTCACTTAATTTTCTAAATCTTTCTTGAGATTTAAATTATTGATTTTATTTCTAAGTCTACTACTATACGTTATTATTTTATTCTATCTAATGTGATCCTTTCTTTAAAGGAAATAGAAAACCATACCATTATTGTTATTAAGAATATTGTTTTTTTATTAATCTAAACTATCAACAATCTTTATAAGACACCTTTTACTACCCAAACAATTGTAATCGTTAAGTTTGTGTTTGATTCTATTATTGAATCTATAAACCACATAAAGAAAGTTCCATTACTAATTAACGTGGAGACATAGTTTTTCTATCACTATCTTTGTCAATTTCATTTTGTTTATATACTTTTCTCTGAATATTGTTATGGAAAACTAAACATTTTAATTTTCTAATTATTATATATTTGATACTCCTTAATATAAAATTAATAGAATACTAAAAATGACGTTTATACTTGTTAAGATTCTTAAATTTTATTTCCTTTTTCAATCTCTATTTGCTAATAAGCCTTTCTATCCAAAAACTTTAAGTTTTAAAGCCTATACCATTTTCCTTATAATAGATGAATAAATCCTCTGGCTTTTTGTAATTTTAAGGTATTCTAAAGTTGGATGTATAATCAAAGTGACTAAATATTGTGGATAGAAAAACAGTTATACTATTTTTAATCGCTCATCAATTTGCTATCACATTAATAACCTGAAGAAAGGGATTGTATACAAAGTAAACTGATCCCTCTTTCCCTAACTTCATCTATACATCTGTTGATTTAGCATTGACTATGAGATTAATATTATAATTATGGCCACTGTATTTACCAATATCGAATATGAAATGGAGTTGATTTTAAAGATCTATTACTTTATTAAACAACAATTATATCAATACATCCATTTAAATAATACTAATAAAGATTTAATATTAATTTTAATACTTGTCTTTTATCAAATTTAGACATAATCTTTTCTTTGAAAAAAGGCCATTAATTTTTATTATATATATTAATCATTTTTAATCTTTCTTCTTTTTTTATTTTTAAAACTCTTTTCTTAAGGCTGCATCATTTCTTTATAATTATTCTAATCTTTCCTTTTCTATTTATGCTTTATTCATATCACCAGCAATCATACAAATTCTATCAGTTCTCTTTGTATGATCAGATTCCATATTTGATTTCAATATTTACATAGCAAATGGTTTAATTACTCTGGCATCCCAATATCTAATTCCATCGAAATCAGCAAAACCCATATAACTCCCATATAACTTACTAAGAACTGTCTTTCCTTATTTTATTTCCCCTTCAAAGTAATCTGTTGGTTTATTCTTCACCTTGCCTAATTAAACAATACAATTTAAGTCTAATAATCATCTTTATATATTAATTACTATTAGCTTCATCTGTAAAAGAAAGAGCACCTTAAGATTCATTCTTCATTGTTCCAAAGAATGTACCTGAGTAATGTTCAGATGAAAATGTACATACTATCTTCTGATCAGCAAATTAGATTGTTCTTTTTCCATGATTCAAGATTGTCAATGAATTTAAACCTGCTTTTGCTTCATAAAGAGAATATCCAAAAAATTTGTAAGATTTTTTAGGACCACACACTAAAAAATAAGAAAGAGGAGGATGATGAGATATCTAATTTAATAGATTAAATAAACAGTTATTACTTATTCACAATAGAGTTAAGTACCATCTTCATAACCACCTTCGAAAGTTTCACCTAAAATTGGATTGAGAGGTTTAAGAAATGAATTAGCCTAAATATAATTGGATATGAGAGCAACAATACTAAGTTTCATTCTTTCTAATGGCTTTTATAGAGAAGCAGCCTTATTCATATATAAAGGAAAGAGAATAGTTTACATAAATGTTTTTTCTAAGGCTGATTTAGGAATCATAGCTTTAATCTATAATATATTAAAAGATATAAATATTACAGGAAACGAAACTGTTGTTAAATTGAAATTTCCACTAAGTAATTTCTAACCCACTTATTTAATCATATTTTTTCCTACACTTCTGGCCAAATCAATAATTTTTTCGTCTTAACATGCTGTTCCTCCTTTTTTATGAGCTTATGTAACTCTGTATTCATCCTTATTATCAACTTTCTTAAAATTTAAAGCATAATTCATGATTGTATTATAATCCCTATGATTACAATGCTCTCCTTCGTCGAATACAATAGAAACTTTGACCAAATCAATTTCATCAGAATCTTCTTCTTGATTCTATTCTGTTTTACTAGATTTATGTTAAAGTAATTATTATTCATTTAAATTAATAACTTATTATTATGATTCTTCTAATTATTTTTTACTATTATTTCTTATTTAATTATCCAAGATTTCTTATTTATTATTATTTCTAGATCCATTTTCATTTACATCCCCATTTTCGTTCCTATCATCTTCTTTTTATTTTTATTCAATCTAATCATTTGCATAGTTTACTACTGATTCAAATCCATTTCCTTAAAATTCATTTATGTATTAGATTTTTGGACTTTAATCGCATGAACTATTGGCTTATTTTTTCATATGGACTAAAATAGAAAATCAGGATATTACCTCTGATACTCTTTGCCATTTATACTCCAGATCCTTATCCTGCGCTTTCTTCACTTATATCATCAAATTTGAATGAGTTTTATTTTTAAGCGCTTCCTTTGTTTGGAGAAGATAAATTATTCATAAAAACAACTTATGTTTGCTATTTACTTACAATTATAAATTCTTTGGTTTCATCATCTTGGGTATTAAAACTCTTAAAATTCTTTTTGTAGAATTCAAGAGCATTATTTGAAAGTAGTTTATCTCCATCTAAATCATTTTAATCATCGACATATTGTGCTGAAAACATGCTGCCTTATATTAATGCATAATCAGCAACACTTAATTTAGTTGTGTGTATATAAATTTTTACATGATCGTTTTTAGCTATTTCTATATAATCATTTTAATTGAATTCTGAGATATCAGTTTTCAATTTTAATAATTATCCTCTTCCTGAAGGAACAACCTTCTTTTTTGAAAATTTAACTAATTTAAATATTGCCTAATGTAGAATTTTGGGATTTCTATTATTATATAAAACTATGTTTACTAAAAATTATCAAATAAAATAATGTCTATGGTTTGAGTAGACGGATTAAATATAATTCCTAAGATCTCATGCTATTTATAAAATGATCCTATTATTCCTCCCAACAATTCTATATTGCTTATCAATAAATTGAATCCTCTATCATTCTATAACAAGTAATTATTATTGTTGTTTATTGACCAATCATTTAATGAGACCACTACACCTGTTGTTAATTTGAATTCGTTCCCATCAATTTTTACTAATCCTATTCCCAAGAGAGCATAAAATGCTTTTGCATTTTGCATTTTTGAAGAAAAACAAATTTGCAAATATCCCAAAATCTTATCATAATTTTCATTTTCATCGATCATCAATTTAAATACTCTTCCTTTTACCGTTCTTACATAGATCACTGACTTGAATTTATATATCATTTTATCATACTTTCTAATCATTAATCTGTTAATAATTTTTTTTCTTTCTTAAACATTATTCGCATTTCTAGATATCAACTTCATCTCTAACAAAATCTCCCTTGTTCAAAGAATAATAATTATTATAACTATTTGATTATTGCGTTTTGTAACACAATAACCTTCCCTTTTTTAAGTCGAATGAAAAATAGTAATTGTAAAGAGTTCCCCATTTTATATACGATACAGCACCTAATTTTCTATCAATTTTTATTGCCTATCACAATTTAAAGAATTTCTATACCTAAGACTTTGGGAATGGAGCTTACTTTATATCCTCATCGTCCTCTAACTCATAAATAACACGGTTATTTTATTGCATTTATTATTTATATTTATAAACCAGAAAATAATTTATCTCATCAAGATCATTCTTTTCCTAATTAATTTGATATACATCATCAACTTTAATCATACATAATAATTATTAATAAAAAACGAAATATTCTTTTTTAATAACATTCTCATTATAAATTTCATAATTTTCTTCTAACGTATTTTTTTAGCATCGCCTACTTAAATACATTATATATCACTTATTCCAAATCAAACATCTAAATTTTCATACCTATTCACTATCCGCATTATTTATTTAATAAGAAGTTACAAAATCTTGTTTTATTTTTAGTAATTATTAATTTAATTATTATAAATACATTAACTCAAAATAAATGAAGTATTATATTAATTTCCAAATCAATGAAAATCGTATTATTTATTAGAAATTATCTATTAAAATATTTCAAATGGTATTCCACTATTATTGTTGAAAATCGGTCTTAAGTATTATTTGGATATAACTGTTACATTTTATTATCCATCAAATCTTATCGTCTTCTCCTTCGCCCATTAAAAATCTAAAATCATATTTGTTGAATGATCTTAATCATTCTATAAAGATAATTATTATTGCTGCTTTATTTCTTTCTCAATATGTTATTTCAACTACTATCTAGCCTTTTTCAATTAATCATTATTAGATTACTATTTTTATTAATTCTTTTATTGATTATACTTTTTATCATCTTCTTAATAGTTTCTTTCTTACAACATTGTGATAAGATGAAAACCTGTTATCTTATGACATAATATATTTTTATTGTTGACAATGATTACGTTTTCTTTTTAATTCAGATTGTAAAAGATTTCCAAATATTGGCTAAATTACATCTCATTTATTTGAGATGAAATGGGAAACCAAAATTGAATGTTCTTTTAATATATTCTTTTCTCAATTTTCTTCTTGTTTAACAACTATTCAAAATTATCATTATCAAACTCTGAGTTGCTTAAAATTATAAGCTTAATATCCAATTACAAAGGAAGAGATATTATCTAATCAAGTTAACTAATTCTTTGAGGATCCTAATAATCCATTAAAAAAATGATTAAGTATTAATTCTTAATAATAGAGATTATTACATACCTCTTATGAGACCACTATTTTATCTAATTTCTCTTGATACTGAGAAGTTTCATCAACTGAAGTAGAATTAATGAATGAAATCTGATAAACATCACAAATAGGAGAGTATTCTTCGTTAATATTCCACTTATCAAGTATGATTTGATTTGTGATTTTATTTAATATTTCAAGATCAGCCTTCCTTGTTAAGAATTTTAATAATTATTTTGCTTGAAAAAAGATTTATTACTTTTTTGGTTGAGCCAAATTAGTTATTTAGTAATTGTCATAAAACTTAATCATTTTCCATTTATACTTATAATTTTGACAATTCTAATTATGAATATTAAATTAACTATTAATAATTTCATCTCCAAGGCTCCATTAAATATGTAAAATGGAGTTGATAATAATTGAAATTTAATTAATGTCTTAATCCTTTAAGATTTATTAAAGAATTTAATAAATTCGTTGTTTATTGGGTAATTGAAACTTGCTTGATTATTTAACTATTAAAGTATCATAAGAGGCTTTTTTTATGATAGTTAATATTTCTTAAGTCTTACTCTCAACTTCATTTGAATTCTACAACTTTAATTGTGAAGGCATATAAATTTTTTATTGCAATTTCAAATCTTTGTATATTTTTTAAGTAGACAATTTCAATTTGAAATATTAAGAGAATTATGATGATTTTAACTATAATGCTTAAATAAGTTCTTTAATCATGATTTATTTTATTGATTTATAAGTATTTTGATCAATGTGCTTTTTATCTTAGATCGATTTTTGAGAGTGAAATTATATATCTTTTGTATTAAACTCATTTATGGACATGATTTTATAATTTTAAATCGTAATTATCGATGTATTTGTGGAAATGTGAGTCTAATTTGAATTCAAAAAATTGAAAATAAGAGTTCCATCATCCCAAAATTATTCTTAATCTTCTTAATTTAAGAATTAAGTGAGTATTCTTGAATGAGAATCAGAGTTTTAATTTTTCTTTTACTTTTTTATTACTTTAGTATATAGATTTATTATAGTGTTATATCTTTCTTCTTTGTCATCAAGACCTATTACAACAGAATAACTAACAGATTATGAATACAATATACTTTTGAAAGGAATTAGTTTCAATGAATAAATTAATATTTTGATTGTCATTATCTTCTTAGCGAAAGACAAGCAAAAATTTCTGATTGACTTCTTTAATCAATTATAAGAGTGCATAACCGATGTCAATTTAATTAATAACAATG
Source organism: Paramecium sexaurelia (assembly GCA_000733375.1). Taxonomy (NCBI): domain Eukaryota; phylum Ciliophora; class Oligohymenophorea; order Peniculida; family Parameciidae; genus Paramecium; species Paramecium sexaurelia. The sequence goes on from JPFM01000056.1 coordinate 35,613, forward strand.
ATGATAAGGTTGGGGTCGATTTGGATTTTGGAGATCTAATTATTATAAAATCTTAAATTCAATTATTTTGGGAATAGATCACCAATCCTAAGAAGACCTTAATATTTGAGACCAAGTTTGTTAATAAGTGTATTTAGTTTGTAATCTTAAAATCTTATTAAAAATTCTGATGTTTTAATATAAATTTCTCTCAATTGATTAGTTAAGACGGGCACTAAGTATATGTTGTTATGAAAGGGTGAATGGATATCTTAATGGATAGAGGTTTGTAATTCTTTTAGATAAGGTCTTATTAAAATATAGAAGGAAATTGATACATGAATTTGATTTCAATATTTTTTGAAATAACAATTTAACTTTCTTAGAATCCAAGGAGTGTCAATTATTCGATCAAGAATGCTTGAAAATTGGATTTGTTTGATTGATAGAATGGTTCAATAGGTCCTGATATATATCCTGAAGCATTCATGCATCCCATTAGTATTATATATTATAAATTATAAATTAATACTTATGTGATTTAATTTAAATATTATCTTTAAAAAAAATGAGTGGAAGCATGTATGATTTATCAGTGGCTACATATTCTCAAGAGGGACGTATCTATTAAGTGGAATATGCAACAAAAGCAGTTGAGAATTCAGAGTAACATTAATAAATGTAATTAGGACTGTGATTGGTGTTAAATGTAAAGATGGAGTTATTTTGGCAGCAGAAAAATAGAAGTTTTCTAGATTATTAGAAGACAATACAAATAAGAGAATCTATAATATTGATTAATAAACAGGAATGGCTTTATGTGGTAAATTACCAGATGGAAGAAATATTTTATAAAGAGCAAAATCTGAAGCATCTCAATATTAAGATATGTATGCAATTCCAGCATCTGCAAATGTATTATCAGATAGAGTTGCATAATATGTCCATGCTTATACTATGTATTCTGGAGTTAGACCATTTGGATCAGCAAGTATAATCATATAATCATCTATAAACTAGCATTTATATCCAGTTATAATAATTACGATGGTTATGAATTATATATGATTGAACCATCAGGCATAAAATATGCTTATCATGCCTGCGCTCATGGAAAAGGTAGATCCATTTGTAAATCTGAGTTTGAAAGAAGAAATTTCAAAGATTTAACATGTTAAGAAGCTTTGGTGTATGTTGCCAAAATGTAAAACTATATTTTGATCACTAGGTTGATATTATCACATGAAGAATTCAAAGAAAAGAAATTTGAATATGAAATAACATGGATCACTGATAATAATGGACGTAAACATCAAACTGTCCCATAAGATTTCATCAATAACGCTGTATAATAAGCAGAATAATTAATTGAATAAGATTAAATTGGAGAATGACCATATATATATTCATAAAAAAAGCATATATGAAATATTTATAGTTTTAAAACATTCTTTTTCCAAATTATTAATTTTTTGGATGTTTTTTCAAATTTCAGTTTTATGCTACTAATAATGAATAAATATTGTTTTAATTTAAGAATAACTTAAATAAAAAGAATGCATGTAAGTAAAAATATTAGTGTAAAGCAATAGATAATTTTGTTATATAAATATACATATTAATGAGATTGAAATTAATATTTTATTTATTTGATATATAAATTTTAGAGGAAAAAAAAGATGAAAAAATTGATTGCTGCATCACTATCATTTGTATCCCTTTTAACAATAGGCATGGTCTTCAAATCGCCATTCTGAGCATTATTTATTGAAATATAATTTATGATTATTATAAGAATTAGAACAATTGATGAAATATTATTTAATTCTAAATAAATTTACTTTATCAAAAAGTAAAATAGTTCATCTTTTTATCTAAAATTGATGTCTATACTCAACAATGTATTACCACATTTAATTTTTAAATTAGAATTATATATATATATATATAATTATAATTTATAGATTAATTTATTTTTATAAATTGTTATAATTGATATATATAAGAATATATAAATCAATTCAAACAAAATGTAGATCTTAATCTTAGACTCCTAACTCATTTAAAATGTTAGGAATCGTCTTATTCATGGATGGAGGTCCACAAATATAGAATTTATCATATTATGATACAAATCCAATATGTTTTTAGAAGAAGACCTTATTAAATCTTTCATTGACACAACATACATCATCTGTCCATTCTTTAATTTTAAGTACCATCTTAAAACATTATTATGCTAATTATTTTTAAAAGTGTATTAATGGAAAATAAATGTTTGACCCTATCAATTCTTATTTATTTGCTGCTGCAAATACAAGGGTAATATGTAAATTAGTATGATATTCAGATTGAAATTTATTTAGTTTATCAGCTGCTTCTTTACCGAGTTTTTTCTCTACAATTTAGTAAATCACTGATTACAAAAGAAAATCTAATAAATCTAAAAATGGTAAGATTCCAGTTCCTCCACATATGATTACAATTTTGCCTTATTTTGGCAAACATAATGATGGTCCATACGGTCCTGTGATTTCAAATTGTTCATATTGATTTTAATGAACATATTATGAGAATCCATTGATTGAATCATATTTTTTAATGATTAATGGTAATTCATTTAGATAGGTTGGTTATTATTGAATAAGTTTTAATGATTCTTTGGTATATAATTAAGTTTCAACTAAACTTACTAAGTCTTTTCTGTACTAAACATTTTCAGGTGCCATACTAATAATACTTGTATATTATCTTATGGGTATTTTTGAATTCGATAAGGATTTCAATTGGTAATATCTTCCAAATTAGTTATAATTAGTTAATTGTGATGAAATTTTTCTAAATTCATTTTCAAAACCAAAATAACTAACCTTTTCTGATATTTAATTAATTGTAATTAATTTCCACAAATTTGTATTGTATGATAAAACGCTGCTATTATTTTAAAGAATGAAATTGATATTATTTATTTTTCCTATGGTATTCTACTTAATCATTTAAATGGCTTTGGATGAATGCTTAAAAGCTGGACACGTTCCATCTTCCAAACCTTAGCCACCATAAATAAATCTCGATATTTCTCTTCCTTTGGTTTTTTCCCAAATATATTACCCACCTGGATGAACAAAGCCTGTAAGATTGACAATATCATTATTAAATATAAACCACATCTAATCCTTGTAATCTCTCTCTATACTTTAGATATCTAAAATATAGTTAAATAAATTACCATTCTAAATAATATGTTAGACAAACATAGCGTCTTATATAGTTTTAGGTTGACATTATTATTACTCTTGTTTAATTTTGAAGATAGATGAAAAAAGTGTTCCGTTTTAATAAAAGAATTCTAGAAAAACCCTCCAAAAGAATATCAAAATATATGTAAGCCAAAACCCAATCAAATTCCATTTTCCATCATCAACAAAGTGATTATACACTTCATAGAATCCAATTCCACATTATATCTTACCAACCAAATACATTAAATAACCTAAATATATATGGAATAATTATTAAAATTTAATAATTTTTTATGTTTTCTATGTTTTCTTATTTTCAATACATAATTTTAAAATTAACCCTCCAATACTCTACAATCCCATTAATCCCATATAAGTAAATCCAATAGGTCTATGCCAATAAGCCAATTCCTCTTTGCCATGAAATTGTGGTGGATTCCATATCAAACTCATCAATATGTCTGCTATCATAGTTGGTAGTACACAAAGACCCATTATTATAGCATGAAGATTTAATCTTTATTTTAAGAATATTCCATATCTGTTAGCCAATAACCCTATGTCGACCAAGATTCCCCAAACTATGAAATTACTCCATTTGTGAAAGTAAAAGACACTGTGTCTATCTTTATTAACTTCAGTGAGCATCATTTCGTGATCTAATTAGATTTAAATAAAATCATACTCTATCCATCTTAATATTAATTTTAATCTAAGAATGTTCTCTATATTTGACCATCATTCAATTCTGCTGTCATTGCAACACATCCAAAAGATATAATACAAATGATTGTATACATATGTTAATAAGATATTTATATTATCTTTAACAAGAAAATGGTAACCAGAATTAAATACTGCAATTTCATTATGTCATTCAAATAATCACACTTATTAGTTTGATTACTAACTGCTTCTGTAAGTTAATTATAATATAAGATTTTATAAATTATAATAAATTCTCCACATAATTAATCAAAATAATGACGACTTTTTATATTATGTTCACATTTTTCTTTGAAAAATATCTATTTCAACATCTGAGACTATTAAAAGAGCAATCAGCATTCTATTCTGGTCATAATGGTGTATTTTTTATTTAATTCTGAAATCTTTCAATTTCTACTAATCTAAATTAATTGTAACTAAAATCTTTACTTTTTGCAATTACATTCATACATTTCAAAATACCTATACAAAATTAAAGCTTTAAACTTAATTACTTAATTAGTGATTACTCTGTCTCATAGTCGTCAAGTCTTCATGAATCTACTTTTAATTCATGAATATTCTTAAATTACATCTTTTAAACTCTATACTTTATTTGATTCCAACCAAGACCGTTTTCATGAGATCTGAGCAGTCTCCTATTCTAAAGATTAAGTTATAATAAATTTGCTTGACTAGAATTCTCATTTGATAAAAATGCACTTTTTTCTAATATATTACAAACAGATACAAAATTGAGAAGTGTAAATGTATTTAGTTATTTAATAAGGTAATTTATATTCAATAAAATAATATAAAAAATGTAATTCATGTTTAGAATATTCTGCTTTACTATTGTTAATTATTTATGTTTTGATTATAATCCTTAAAAAATTAAGAGTATTTGATTTTAATATATATCTTTACTTTTAATTTATCACTATTTCATTATAAACTTGACATCTGTTCCAAAAATTTTAGTATAAATAGGCATTTATACTAATAAAAAAAATAATATTAAATTTATAACATGAAACATCTGAAATTATCAATTCCATGCATGAATTAATCTTTTTTATACAAAGGGAATTTTTAAGACATTAACTTCTAAGAGCTTACACAATTTGCAGAAAGCAAATTAGGGAAAAAATTAACTTAAGAACTGTACTTTGTTTACATAAATATGGAAGGTGATAGTTTTGTAATAGATAATGATTAAAAACTAAACAATTTAAAAAAGATTAACACCTAAGTTCTAAAGATTAGTCTTAAGGAATTCCAAAAAGAAATAGTTCTTCATCCAAATACAGTATGTTCCGTATGTTAATAATCTCCAATTTAAAATATTAGATTTAGGTGTGCTGTTTGTGAAGATGTGGATTTATGCTAAAATTGCAGTATTGAACATAGTAAGCTTCATCCATTAATAATGATTTCTAAACCTGAATAAGTCCAATATTTAGAAAGTTTTTTTAAAAAACATGTTAAGAAAGTAAGACATATTTTAAATTGTTCTATCAACAAATCTAAAAGCACAATAATAGCTTTCAAAGATGTAATAATGAAAAAGAAGAAAGATTATTTTGGAGATGCTTAACAATAATAATAATTCTAGTAAGCTTAATTGAAGAGACCTCCAACTTAAGAAGAAGAAGATGTACTGAATAAAACCTTAAAATTATCAGAGATATTTGAAGGATCCCCTAGAACTTATGAGAAATTTGTCAAATCAAACAAAGAGCTAACATTTGAAGAACTAGTAGAAATAGCAACAGAAAAATTTGCCTGAATTATATAAATTATAATTGGTCTAAGTTAGTCATTTATACTGTTCTCTCTTATTAATTTAAGCTGATACATATTCTACTTATTGTTTACTAGATCTAATCTTATTTATTATAGCAATTTTTAATCAAAATAGGCAGAAGTATCTGAAAATATATTTTTCTATTATAAAATTTATATGGTCATTATGAAACCTAAATATAAAATATATCACATAATCTTATAAAATTATTCCTTTTTCAAAAATACTTTTATAAAATTAAATCTTTGCTTTTAGATGTACTCTTTTCGTATAGAATTTATTCATTAACTATAAGTAATTAAGAATCTTAAATAATTAATATTTTATTCTCTAATTTAGTATCACAATACTTTATTTTATTAACTCATAATGAAGAGTTAAATTTTATTTTTGAGGGTTATAAATTGATAAGTTTAGTACTTTCTCAGAAGTCTCATGGATATTAGTGGCAGTATAATTATTAGAAGTGATAAATGTAAATTAATTTTTATTTACATATTCCTTTTTTATTGACATAATAATATTTTTATCTTATAATATAATAATCATTCATTTTAATATTCTGAGTTTATGCTTTGTTCATTTAATCTTTCTATCTAATATAGTTTTCTTCCTAAAGTAATGCATTCATGTTACAATTCTTCTCTTTCTCTTAAAATCTCTAAAATTAGATTAGTAGGGATTCTTAATAATTGAGCTTCCTTACTTTCTATTAAAAGTTGAAAGCATTCTTCATAAGAATTTATCTTCTCTACTATAGAGGAATGATGATAAATTTAAAAGATATTTGAATAATCAGTTGATTTGATAATTTGACTCTCCTTTTTTCTATGTGATTAATTTATGTTAAATTAATTTTGATCTAAATTTTTGGTTTAATCAAAATGATTATTAACGTAAGGCCTTTTTGTTAGAATCGAATATTCATTTGAATTTTATTAATAGTTTTAAAATTATTTAATTGTTTATTGGAATTCTGGTTTTTAGAGAGGTTATATTCTTGGTTCTATATGTAATGCAATAGGTTTTGTTAACTATTTTATATTTTATATAGATTATTATAATTTAGATTGGAAGATTGAAGATTTGTTTTGAGTTTGAAATTAAAAGTTATTTTAATGGATTATTTCTGATTAATCTGCTTCTTGAAATAGATTTTCCATATATATTAATGATAATTTAATTTTGAAGTTTTATTATCAAAATTGATCAGATATTTATGTTTATATAATAATGAAACAAAAATTAAAGAAAATATAAACAATGAATTGCTCAGTTTGCTTAAGTGACGATTGCTAACTATTTACAAGTAAAAATTGTTAATGTTAATTCTGTTATGATTGTGTTCTTAATTGGATTGAAGAGAAAATAAATTTAAAAGAGAAATTGGATTCAATCCCATGTTTAAACCACAAATGTAAGTAAATTATTACTTTTGAAAACTTTCGATAATCAATTACAAATAAAAAAACAGAAGAAAAATATATGGATATTATGTTAAAGAATTACTTTTAACAAACTAAAGACATAAGACCATGTCCAAACAACAAATGTAATTATTACGCATTTGTTCCGACAAATAGATGTAATAAGGAATTCTCATGTCATTAATGCAGTAAGCTATTTAATTTATATTCTTAGATTTTATTTGGCTTGACAAACAATACTTGTCATACTATAAATTACTCTTACTAAATATAAAAGATACAAAGAGTGATATATTATCATCTGTGTTTGAATTCATTTCTACGTAAGAATGTCCAAAATGTGATTCTAAAATACTTAAGAATGGAGGATGTAGTCATATGACGTGTAAAAAGTGCAATTTTTATTTTTGTTGGAGATGTAATAATTCTTTGAATAACGAGTTTCATAGTGAATTTATTTGCTTTATTAGGGTGCTTGTTTATATATCATTGATCCTTTTTAATATTGCAGTTACATTTCATAATTTAGGTTTGTTTTACTATTTTCTTTTGCTATTTTTCTATCCCTTGTATGGATTGGGTCTCTCCTTACTTTACAATTCCTACATTATTTCACCTGTGGCATTAATTGCTACTACCTTATACACCTTCAAATAAATGCCCAAATATTTGACAACAAATAGTAAAACAAGATTTATTAAATAATAAAAAATAATCATACTAATTTAATTCACCATATTGACACTATTAATGATAACTACCTATTACAATCTATTCAATATTAGCCTTTATCAAGCATTAAATTATCATTACTACTAATTGATTATACTATTATCAGGAGGATTCATAATATTGATAGTATTTTTGGTGAATAATTTTTTCTATTAAAATTGGCTCAAATTCTTGATTTGAAAAGATTAATGTATATTTATATAAAATTATCCAATTAAGATTTATTTAATTCTATTCTTCCAGTTAAGTAAAAAGATTTTACATCACAATTTTATTAATGCAACCTCCAAATGCATAGCAATAGTCTTTTAAACCTTTAGGGATTATTTATTTAGATTCTTAAAAAAAATGTAATTAGTTTAATCCTTAATTATATATAAATTTTTAACATAAATTTGATTCTTAAAAGTAAAACAAAAATAGAATCAGTAATCTTAATTAAAATTGATATGCACAAAATTAGAAAACTGAGACAATCTTATGGATCCTCTTAAGAGATTTAGACTAACTCACCTTGTTCATTCACCTCAAAGTTGATTAAATCTCAAACTTTCATCTAACCAAAAGGCAAATGTGCTTCTTCTGATAGTAAATAAATTAAACTCTCCTTCAACCCTCATTAAAAAAAAGTAAATTTTCACAATCTGATAAATAAGACATTCATTCTCAATTAAATGAATGAGTATAAATTTCTAAGGAAATTTAGCAAAATTCTTTAAAAACTTACAATGAAGTTGTTTTACTCGATGTCAAAAATAGAATGAATAATATAGAAATATTATAGTTGAAATTTTGCATCATCAAAACACGAAAAATTTAAATTAAAATAGGATTTCTTAAATTATGTTACAAATATAGAAGAAAAAGGCAAAAACAATAAACTATTTAGTCAGGACAAAACCCAATCACGAAATAAGCAAACTAAATATAATCGTTGGTATTTTATAATATAAAATTAGAATCATAGAATTTTTCTTTATTACTAACGATGTAATTATTGTTTATTTAAATATAAAAATTTAGTTAAAAACATATTTCTTTTTTATTACTTTTCTAAATAATAATACTCAATTCAAATCAACATAATCAAAGTTATATTATATTTTACAATATTTATCACCAAAAGTTATCAGAATTAGTTTATAATTTTAATTTAAAATTATATATCTATAAAAACTATCATAAATGCTTTTCTATTATCTTTATTTAAGGTAAATTAATAATATCAATTCCCTTTGTCTTGATAAGAACTCTTTGGAAAGAAATGTAAAGAAAATTAGATTTAGTTTTATTTAATTACTTTTGGATAATCTCGAAGTACATATTCAATTAATAATATGTTAATAGATGTTTAAATAGATAACGAAATTACTATGAAATTTAATTAGCATCGTTATCTCATATCATTATTTATTTTTTGTATTTTATCTAGATAATTAAAAATGGAAGATATTCCTCAGGAAATTCGAGTTAGATTTCTTTTAATTTTCAAATAAATTTCTTGATTTAATTCATTTATTTTATAATTTGATTTGATTGATTTGTTCTTTATTATTCATATAAAATAATCAAAAATGGGTTGCGCTAGTGCAAAAATAAAAGAGCCTTTAAGTTTAAGACTTAGGGAAAAAGCCAGTGAAATATTTAAGAAGCTGGATATTAAAGGGAACGGTACTATAGACAAAGAAGGAACAGAACAATTTTGGTAATAAATTAAATAAGTAATACAAAGGAAATCAAACTTTGCAAAATTAAACACTGAAGCATTATTCGAAGCAGTAGACTTTGATAAGAGCGGAGGTATCACTGAAGAAGAATGGATGGCATTTTGGGAAATAGTAAAAGAGAATGGGTACTCAGAAGAAGAAATAAATATAGAAGTACCTATTTTATAATTAATAGTAAAGTTAGATGAATTGATGGAAGGAAAGGCTTGGGTATAATTCAAAAGAGTAGATAGATTCTTAAAAATAGATGAAAAGAGAAGAGCTTCAAGAGTTAAATCAATTGTCTAACAAGAAAAGAGGAAACTTTCTATCATATAACCAGCTAAATTATAAAAGAGTAAAACAATGTAAAGTGAAGGCCATGATTTGCCATAAGAAAATTATCAACAATCTTGATTATATTTATAATGATTTTTAAACAGTTATAACTATAGATTCATTATCATAAATTACTTAGTTATATTTGATTAAAACTCTTAATTCATCACATCTATTGCAATAATTTATTAATATTGAATTATAAGAACTTTAAACTGTTTCAAACCCCATAATAATTTGATCATACTATTAATTCATAAGTAAATAAAATTATTTCAGATTTAAGATGAAAGGATAAATTTTTTGGTATTTTCATAAAATAAGAATCTGTAAAAAGCTAATATAACCTTTAAATTTAATCTCTTAGAGATATTAAGAATTGCTATAATTTTAGAATGATACATTTTGGTGATTTATGGAAATTTACATCTGAGAATTCTTGCCCTTAATATACAATATGAATTTCGATAAATTATATTTATAAGGTTTAAACAGATAATGCTCAATACTATTGTAATGTTTTTGAATTATTAAATAAAGATTATAAGTTTAAATTTTGTAAATTTTTTGGAGAATAAAATAAAAAAGAACAGCTAATAAATTCATTATTAATATTTTTATTAATAAGCTTCAATTTGACGTTATAATCTATTGACATTTGATTTCATTCGATTCATTTATGTCTATTCAGCATTTTATACAATCTCATAATCAATCAATGGTTAAGAATAACGAGGATCAAATTCTTCTTCTTTTATAACTTAAAACTTGTTTAATTCAAATTATCTTATGTTTACACGAACCTAATCAAGATTTTTATCTATTCTGCTCATCAACTCTAATAGATCTTATAATGAATCTCCAGAATCAGGAAATAATAATTCAGGTTTTTCTTTTGACCAATTATCTACTGGGATTTCAAATGATTTATAAAGAACATCTTCTAAGGTCTCAGCCGAGTTCTTAAGTAATGCATAAACTTTCTAGATTTCTTCGTCAATATTCATAATAATCAACTTTAGAACATTTGTAAAAACTATGTAAATTTATCAAATTTCCTTATAAAAATTTGATTGAGAAATCTAATAATAAAGTTTTTGGTTGTTTTAATTTGATTTTTAGGTTAAATTAATTAGTTTATTAAAACTTATAAAAAATAAAAGATTTTAGTCATTATATATCATAACATTGTGTAATTTAAGTTCAATGTTAAGATTATTATTAAAATAAGTTTTTTACTTGTGTTATTCTAAAATGAAGAAACTTTATTTTCAAAAGTTTAGCCATGATTAGCATCTTAAAAAGTTTAATAATTACCAAACTTTGAGTTTAGGGATTACTTTAGAAGATAAATTTACTCAACATGAAGATCTTTAAATTTGATCGATATGTTTTTATTTGCACCTAAATTTTTTCTAATTTTTTCAGACAATATTATTTTAGTATTTGTATTTACATGTGATTTTATTTGATAAATCTTGATAAATAATTAAAAATTTAATATTGTAATAATAAGTAAAAATACACAATTTCTAGTGAAGTTATAAAAATTAGTAGATTTATTTTGAAGAACAATTATTTTCAGGAAGATGAATGACACAATGGTAGATCCCTTTAATCCTTAGAATATAATGATACTTCCTTTGATTTTTTAATATGTGAATCGATAGTTAAATACTCCTGGCAGTATTCCTTAAATAATTAATCGTAATGATGAAGAATTTGTAACAATATATTTCCAAAACATTGCCTTAGCTATAAGCAAAGATAGAACTACTGAATCACCAGAATTGGAGTATATGATATTATTGATTGATTGTGTTCCTTAACTTTTAGTGAATAACACATAGCTGAAATGCGCATATTCAACGACTAGAAAAAGTTTTTTAATTAATCAGTTAATACATTGTTATTCACAACTTACGTGAAATAATTTAATGCATAATAAGAAAAGATCAATACGTTTGGCTCTAAAGTTATAGTTGCATTAGATCCAAGTTCTGTTTATTTTTCAACAAGTACATTGAAATTACAAAAGACAATAATAGATAATGGGTTGTTATTTGAGAATACATACGAAAGAGATTTTTTATTAGATATATAATCTGCAGGTTAGAAGGTTAACAGTAAGTTTTTTTCTAGTGTTATAAATGTAACTACATATTTTATCAATAACTATTAGTTGAATAGAATAAAATCTATTTAATATATTCAATATCCAAAAGTAAATGAAGTATTGGCTGATACAGGATCAATAGTGTCTATTCTTCTGTTGACTTCTGCATTTGTTATAATGACAAATTAATATTTTTTAGAAAGTGAAGCAATATCATAAGTGATTAACATATTTTATCCAAATCTAAAATAATTAAAGTATAGAAAGAATTGGTATGGTAAGATTGTAAGAATAAAATTATTGGGTAGAAATTTAAATTTAATACTCATTATGGTAAATTGAAAGAAGTAGCTTAGATGAAATTGACAATAACTAACAAAATTTTGACATTTCAAGTATTTAGTTTATATTGTAATCAATTCTAAAGAAATAGAATTTTATATTCTCACATTAGATTGGAATAAGAGAAAATAACTTTATTGAATGTACAAAAGAAGAGAATGATTAAGATAATCAAGATGCTGATATGTCAAAAGATTCTAGAGTTGTATACAAAAATAGTTAAATTTTAGGTTCCTTCTAATGATAGCAAACTTAATATTAGTGAATAATAGTATTAATAGATCTAATAAACAATGTTACAGGATTATTCAAATCATAAAATTAAGTCTAATAAAAATAATAAATCTGATATATTTTAATAATAATTCAAAATAGAAAATGCTTTAAGTCAGCAAGAACTAACTGACTCAGATTTCGAATTACTTTGCTGTAAAAAAGATAGAATTGATAGTTAATTGATGCCTTAATTCTTTGAAATCAATAAAATAACATGATAATTATATTACTTTATGATTAAAATACTCAAAAGCATAGATTAATTCGGAGTTGCTTTCCAGCCTAGTATAAAATACACAACTTCTCAATATAAGACATGTTGGGGAGGAGTAATGTCTATTTTACTTTATGGGTTGAGCTTTGCTTACTTACTTTACATAATCATCCAATGGAGAACAGGCTAAATCTTACCAAAAATCACAACATCTTCAAAGGTTGAAAATAATTAGCAATTCGAACTAAACGAAACTTTTGTAGAAGTTCAACTTAGGAAATTTGGTTATTCTATGATTGATCCATTTAATCCTTAAGCTCTTGTTCTCTAACCTCTTTTGTATGTTTTCAAGAATGGCATTCCTTTAAGCTAACCTCTTGTTCCAATATATCAAATCATTACAAAAGAGGATTCATTCCATCTTATTAGTTTTTCCAATCTTTCATTATCAATTAGTGAGCAAAGAGATGAAGATAATCCAGAATATGAAGTTATGCTAACTTTTGGAACTTGTCTCGAAAGCTTTTTATAAGAAGATTAGGCTTGTGCAAACAAAACTGTTATATAATAATTTTAAGAATAACCAACAAATACTCTCATTGTTAAGTATTTTGCGAAGGAATACAATACTTAAAAAGAACATCTCGAAACAATTGCAAGAGAATAAATCATTCCATTTCAATCTAATAAAGTGTTTTAGACATAAACTTATATTTAAATTACTTAGACATTAGTAGATGTAGGATTTTTATTTGAGTCCATTAAAGATTACATGTATATTAATGAATATCGTGTTGTCAGTGCCACTTTAGATTTGGAATATTATAGTGTACTTTTTAAATATAATGTTTATATGGCATTCTTGTATAAAATAGATAATATCTAAATTGAAATCTCAGTTGTTTATACTAAAATCAGCGAAATTCTTGCTGAAGCAGGATCTATCGCATCGACACTACTCTTATTATCATACTTGGTTATTATTTTGAATCAAAGTTAATTAGAATTCGAAGCCATTAATAATGTCATATAAATGTATTATCCAGAATTCAAAAATGTCAAAATTACTAAAAATATATTTGGATAAATCAAAAAGGTTGAAAAAAATGGAAAAGAATTAGATCTGCAAGTTTTTAAGAATTATTATTAAAAACTGTCTCATATTAGCGAAATTAAATTAACTATTTCTAATCAAATTTATGAAATATCTAGGTTGTAATTCCTCTTACAAAACATATTACCCTCAAATATAATTTAACAAATCCACAGTCAAGGAATTCCATTTCAATTCTAATATACTGATTCTTTTAAGGAAGAATAGTAGAAACTTAATAAACTTGATTAGAGTATTAATTAAGATTATCAATATAAGTTAAACTCTATAGTATTTTTATCCATTATTAATAATTTAGCTACCTAATAATGCGGGCCCACCTATTGTTAAAAGTAACGATGTCCAAACCATATCTCAAACTGAATCCAAATTAATTCAAAATCAATAAAAAGTACAAGAAAATCTTAATCTTACACTTGTTTAACAATTCAAGGATACAGATTTTGATTTATTAATCTATCCAGAGAATTAACCTGAAAGTAATATATTATCTAATTAAAATGATACTAAAATTCATGCAGATTCATGATTTATAATAATTTTATTAACTGCATACATTTTACTTAATCAATTAATAAAATACTATTACAATTTTTTAGTTTAAGATAAAAGATGTTAAAACTAATCGAAAATCTTGATTAATTTGGAGTTACTTTTTAACCAAGCATCAAATACTCTAAAAATTAACATAAAACAGTGATAGGAGGAATAATGTCTATTATTTTATATGGTTTAAGTTTTGGATATTTGATTTATTTACTTACTTAATGGAGTTCGGGATAAACACTTCCTAAAATTACCAATACACAAAGAAGTATTAAGAATTATGCATACACAATAAATGAAACTTATGTGTAATTTGAAACAAGATAGCTTGTATCAACAATTATTGATCCATTCGATCCTAATGCCCTAGTTTTATAACCTGTTATTTACATATTTAAAAATGGAGCAATTATTGATTCCCCCCAGCCTGTTAATTATCCCTTATAGAGAAAAGATGGATTTGTTGTTTTAAATATTTCTAACTTATCATTATCAATAAGTGAAATAAAGTCAGAAGATGAACCAGAGTATGAAATGATGATTGCATTAGGTAAATGCTAAAAACGCTTTTTAATTGAAGGACAATAATGTGCAAATGACACTATAATAAATGGATATTTTTCATAACCTTCTAATTCTCTACTTCTTCGTTAATTTGTGAAGGAATTTAATACAAATGATGAAAGTTTAGAGACAATAGGTAGGGAATAATTGATATCTATTTAACAAAATTACACATTTTAAATTCAAACATTTATTCGAATGTAATAAGCAAATGTTGACACAGGAGCTTTATTTGATTAAATAAAACAATATAATTTTATTGTTGATTATAGAGGAAGCAATGCAATTTTAGATCTAAATTATTTTGGTAAGATGTTAGGCTATAGTTTATATGTATCTTTGTATTACAAAATTGACAATATTCACTAAAACTAAATCATCATTTACCCAAAATTAAGTGAAGTTTTGGCAGAAGCTGGTTCCATAGCATCAACTTTATTATTACTATCATATTTAGTTATTATTCTAAATGAAAGTTAATTATATTAAGAAGCAATAAATTAAGTAATAAAGATGTATTTCCCAGACTTTGATTAGATCAAAATAAAGAAAAATTTTTTTGGTAAGATTGTTCAAGTTGAAAGAGAAGGGAAATTGATAGATTTGAATGCATTTAAGTCCTAATATGAGAAATTAAGACGAATAAGTTCAATAAAATTGTCTATATCAAATCAAATTTATGAATTATCAAGAATTTAAATTATTCTTCAAACAATCTTTTCATCTAAATTTATAAATCAATCACATTAATAGGGATTTCCGCTGAAAACTTAATATATTGAATCTTGTAAAGAAGAACAATAAAGTATGATTAAATTGGATGTCAATATGAATCAGGATAATCTACTTAAATAAAATTAAATTGTAATTAAAAGTATCGTATTTTAGTTACCTGCATCAATCGATAGCGTAATTGAAAATAAGATTTAGCAAGAGGGATTATAGGTAGCGAAATAACCTTGTTAAACTGACGCCTCTAAAATAGAATTTATATCAAGGGAAAATACTATAAAATCATACGATATTATATTTTAAGAATCAGATTTTGAGTTATTGATTTTACGAAATCCAGATTCAAATGATTAGGATAAAAATATTAAATGATTTAAAGAGAATACAATCAAATATCAGCTCCACAAAACATACATAATAAATCTGAATCTTCTTTTTGATCCAAAATGGCTTATTTAATATCTGAGAAAGGAATTTCTTCGTTAGGTTCTTTGCCAACAACTTTAAATATTAATCTTGTATAATATTCGCATAGCATATCCAGAAAATCATCTGTATTTTAAATGTATTTTGCTAGACACACCTTAGATAATTAAAAGATTTCTTCCCAACATAATTATCCATTTCCATCTTAATCAGATATTTATATAAAAAGATCTAATTTTTCAATTAATGTTTTCGCTCTAATACTAACCATTAATTTCAAAAACTCATTCCAATTTAAGAAACCACTATAATTAAAATCTATTTTATTAAAAATTTCTTAAGCTAAAAATTCACTTTACATAAAAATTTAGTATATTCCTGTTCTATAAGTATCATAATCAACTCCATCATCTACACTATAATGCTGATATCTTTAAGATGTAATTTATTGTAAAGCACAATATAAAATATAGGTATTATGTAATTCGTATCTGGAAAAATTTGTATCTTTTAATATTGTTGGAATTCCTTAAATAAATAATTCCTTGTTTATATTAAGTAATTTATGCAAACTTCCTTTCTTAGTTATAAGTGATTATGTGTTTTTCTCAATAAAATTTGTTGAATGTTTAATTCTTTCTTTTTAATCATTATTAAAATTTACTTCTGGTCCATCATCTAAACTCGAACCATTCTTATTATGTAAAATTTTTTTCAATAAAGGATCAAGTAATATCGCTGCCTATTATATTTGGCTATAATATAAATAAATATAGGAAATACCTTTCAATTAATTTTTAACTTGAAATATTTTCAATATGAACAGCCATTAAATCTTCATTTTAATTTTCTTCATCTTCTTATTTAAATTTAATCTTCTTTAATTCTTAATCATACCATCCTTCAATCTTTTCTAACTTCTCAACCTTAGGGTTTTTAACAATATAATCAGTTGACATGTATTCTATAAACTAATTTTTTTATCTTATTGTCTTGCTCGGTCTTGACATCTACTTTATTATTGGGGTATAATTAGAATTTCTTTTAATTTCTGAATATGAATGCTTTAATTCCTTAGAAGTTAAGAATTCTTAGGTTATTTCAATTTCTTCTAGCATTTTTTCTGGTTGATATTCTTCATTAATAGATTAATAATTCTAATAAATAAGTGTATTAATTATGCCATCTACTTGTTTGGAATAATCGGGTTCGGTTCTCCTTATGAATTTTTCGCAATCGCATTTTTTACAACAATTCTCAAGGTGCAATAGTTAAGCATTAAATACTTCCTTATATACTGTTGACGTTGAATATATAAGTAAACTCTAGTTAATTGGAATGTCAAGATGGGAATAGACGGGGGTTCCATCTTTCAAATAGAAATATAATTTCTTGGAATTAATCTTCAGTCTGAAGAGGCACATAATTTAGAATCATACCTATTCTTCACCACTGTAACGAATTCTTAAAATACTGTCTTATCTTTTACAGAATGATCTGGAACATACATAAAGATATACTATAAAGTATTTGTATTCAGATATATTTAATTCACTATTACTACTTGTTTCATGCTATCATGCTATAACAATAATTATTACCCGTTTTATTTTACAAAGTATCGAAAGTCTTAGTCATTTGTTGTTTTTATTCTTTATGAATGCTAAGAAGTGATTATTTGTCTTTAACAAACATTTTCCTATAAACGAAATCGTGAAAAGCTTTTGATTAGATTACTATTATTTTAATCTTCTAATAATCTTCCTTTGTGAAATTTTATTTTATCTTAATACTTTGTTTCTTTGATCGTTGACTCTTAAACCTCAGGTCTTCTTTCAAAATTATGAGTTATTAGAAAAGAAGGTGGTGTTTCTCTTGATGAAAAAGGTTAGTTCCTAAAAAATAATTTCTCCACCTAAATAGTTGCTTATTGATTTGATTATTTTCTGTATTATTGATAAGAAGATTTGCTAGATTTATGAATAATCTCATGACTATTATTACTAATTTTTTTTGGAGTTTCAATATGAGATTTCATGATTTTTCTAATTAATGGTTAAGCTTAAAATTCTTTTAATGATGTTACAGAAGGCAACATGATATAATAAAAAAAATATTTAATTCAATTAAAGACAATCATAATTTTTTTAAAGGTGACTAGATTAATAAGAGAAATTTATATTCTAAAAAGATAATTTAAACAGATTGTTAAATAATAAACTTACTTAAGGAATAAATATAAATGATTCCAAAAGATTAAGTAATACTAATTAATAGATTAAAATGTTTGGAAGGATGAAAAAATAACAATCGCGCATAAAAACTAAGTTTATCTAAAGTTAACAAAAAAAAGGGCAAATATGAATATAAGAATTATACATAATTGTAATGGAGTTGAGATTAAAAAAAAACTGTTTATTTATTTGACGTATATAGTTAATTGTATGAATGTACAGAGAAAATCATTAGCCACCTCTTAATCTCAAAACTAAGTGGAGAGTTGATTCTTTTTAAATGTTATAGTCTGAAAGTGTTCTTCCATCTTCTAATTACTTTCCTGCAAAAATGAGTCTTTATTAATCAGGTGGGATTCCTTCCTTGTCTTAAATTTTAGCTTTGACAGCGTCAATTGTGTCAGATGGTTCAACATCAAGAGTGATGGTCTTTCCAGTCAAGGTCTTAACGAATATTTACATTCCACCTCTCAATCTCAAAACTAAGTGGAGAGTTGATTCTTTTTAAATGTTATAGTCTGAAAGTGTTCTTCCATCTTCTAATTACTTTCCTGCAAAAATGAGTCTTTATTAATCAGGTGGGATTCCTTCCTTGTCTTAAATTTTAGCTTTGACAGCGTCAATTGTGTCAGATGGTTCAACATCAAGAGTGATGGTCTTTCCAGTCAAGGTCTTAACGAAAATTTACATTCCACCTCTCAATCTCAAAACTAAGTGGAGAGTTGATTCTTTTTAAATGTTATAGTCTGAAAGTGTTCTTCCATCTTCTAATTACTTTCCTGCAAAAATGAGTCTTTATTAATCAGGTGGGATTCCTTCCTTGTCTTAAATTTTAGCTTTGACAGCGTCAATTGTGTCAGATGGTTCAACATCAAGAGTGATAGTCTTTCCAGTTAATGTTTTTACAAATATTTACATTGTCTTTTAAAATTAATAATGAAAATGTATTATTTCAGAAATTAAGTATAATATTTTCTCTGATAAATTCTGTTTAAAGAATGTGTGTACTTTTATTTTCTTGCACTCCATTGGGAAGATAATTCTAAAAAAATCTCATCTAGTAGTTCCATTTTAAAATCCCTTACAAGACCTAGATCTCAGTTATGATTGTCCAAATATGAACTTTTTAAAAATTGCAGAATCACAATATTAAAGTTTAGATTCAATTGGAAAAACCTTTTTGTATTACTCTCATGAAAACGTATCTTTTTATCTACAATTTTATCATTTATAATGCTCTTATTATCACGTATTAATAGCACATTATATTACAAAAAATTTTATCGAGTGTTACTTTAATATTGACAATCATAACTGATTTCTAGGTCTTGTAAGGGATTTTAAAATGGAACTACTAGATGAGATTTTTTTAGAATTATCTTCCCAATGGAGTGCAAGAAAATAAAAGTACACACATTCTTTAAACAGAATTTATCAGAGAAAATATTATACTTAATTTCTGAAATAATACATTTTCATTATTAATTTTAAAAGACAATGTAAATATTTGTAAAAACATTAACTGGAAAGACTATCACTCTTGATGTTGAACCATCTGACACAATTGACGCTGTCAAAGCTAAAATTTAAGACAAGGAAGGAATCCCACCTGATTAATAAAGACTCATTTTTGCAGGAAAGTAATTAGAAGATGGAAGAACACTTTCAGACTATAACATTTAAAAAGAATCAACTCTCCACTTAGTTTTGAGATTGAGAGGTGGAATGTAAATTTTCGTTAAGACCTTGACTGGAAAGACCATCACTCTTGATGTTGAACCATCTGACACAATTGACGCTGTCAAAGCTAAAATTTAAGACAAGGAAGGAATCCCACCTGATTAATAAAGACTCATTTTTGCAGGAAAGTAATTAGAAGATGGAAGAACACTTTCAGACTATAACATTTAAAAAGAATCAACTCTCCACTTAGTTTTGAGATTAAGAGGTGGCTAATGATTTTCTCTGTACATTCATACAATTAACTATATACGTCAAATAAATAAACAGTTTTTTTTAATATTCTTATATTCATATTATCACTAATTATTGAATTTTTCGTTATAAATATTAGTTTTTTATCAAATATTCTTGCAGCACAAATCATATTTTATGAGATAAGAAAAAATTCATCTAAATTCATTTTAGCATAGTTTTTCATTTATTTATACAGACCTTCTCTATCTATAAAACGAATACTTCTATTTATAAGACGATTATTTTATTATTGTTTTTATTCTAATTTTTTTAATTCATAAATCGATAATGCTTGGGGTAAATGTCAGGGTTAATGCATAAAGGTGACGACTCCAATCCTTTAATTTACTTTTTTGAATGCATTTTTGTAAATATATTCGAAATAAATCAATTTTGCAAAATACATTACTCTCTAAGTTTCTATTATTTAAATTTTTATTTATTAGAAGTTGTAGAACCAGAAATCTTATCTACCAAAAACTCTCAGGATAATTTAATCACTCTATCCTTTTTCTTTCTTGAAAGAAGAGTATGTCTATTAATTTATTGATAATTTAGGATTATTTCTGTATTCTATTTAAAAAGTTAAAGAAAAGTTATTTTATTTTTAAAACCCTCTCAAATGAAAGGATAAAAGCAAGTTTTATTTCGCACCTAATGTGTAATTATTTTCAATAAACTATACTACTATAATATAAAACTTATTCTAATTCTATAAAAAAATAAAAATTATTATTATACAAATGTCTTAAGAAGTTTAACTTTTTTTTATTTGTCCTTTCTAAGAGTAAGAAAGGCAGAAAAATTCTTACCTTTAAGATTATAAATACTTACAATTTGTTGGGAAAGATAAAAATTTAGCTATTTTACATTCTTTAATACATTATGCCTTCAATAGGAAATAACAAAAAATTCTATTGATTCTTTATGATTACATTAGTTCATCAAATTTTAAACCTTATTTTAAGGATATTGGGAATTTGATTAAAGAAACTATAGATTTAAAGAATCCTGTATAGAAATTCTTTTAAAATTTGTCTATGATATACAAAAATAATTAAATGGTTGAATAATTATTGTTTGAGTTCTGCAAATCTAAAAACTTGGTTTCTAGTAATTAAATCAATTATCATGATTTAGCCAAATTTTTTTAAGTTAGGGTTTCATTTTAAATAAGTAATCAATTATTTGGTGATGGAAGAGATTCAATCGATATCCTCGATAAGAATGGAAATTTTTTTTATTTAATTCCTGACCCAATTATTTTACAATCATTTTATTGTAGAGTATGCAAGATCACCATTGAATATATTCAATTATAATGCTCACACAAATAGTGTTCTAAATGCCTAAATAAGAAATAATTTGTCGAATAGATCAAATGTTGTAGTCAATTAAATAATAAAGCATAAATTAACTAAAAATTAAAAGAATTATAAAAGCTTAAAGATTACAATGAAAGAAGTAAAATCTTAATAAACTATTATGAAAGTACATATTCAAATCTTCCATTGTATTAATAGTAAACAAAAATCAATAATATAACAAACGATTAATCTAATATAATCGATTCTCAATAAGAATGTAATTTATGTTATAAAAAGCCTAAATAGTCTTTATTTGTTCTTAAGGAGTGTAAACATTAATTTTGCTACTAATGCATTCTCCTAAATAATTCTGTTAGATTCTGTTTTAAGGATATGTGCGCAAAAATAATAGACTAATAAGATTTATAAAAATTTATTCTCTAAAATAGGGATTAAAATTTATAAGTAGAATAAGAAGTCAACAATTATTCAGGAACAAAAGACTCCTAAATTTCACAAATTCCAAAAGAATAAGAGTTCAGAATCGATGAGTAATGCTCAAAATGCCTAATAACACACCCATACAAACTATTTTAAATCCAATAATGTAATCATAAATTCTGCAATACATGTTTATAAGTAGCTGAAATAAAATAATATTCTAATCGTTGTTTAATATCGAAATGTTAAGAAACTTTTAAAAAATAAGATTATAATAAATATATCCAATATTTATAGGATAATTCAAAGTTAGTAGAAATTTAAAATAAGAGCACTATTTCCTATTAAAATAAAAAATAATTTTAATGTAGCAAATGCTTTCAAAATGTAGAGGAAGATTTTAAATATACATTGAATTGTGGTCATAATTGCTGTAAAATTTGTATATTTCAAAATCTTAATTTTTATCAGAAATGTTGTTCCTCAGCTATTTAGGATTAAGATTTTTAAAATTTTCGAAATTCATTATTTACAAATTGTTCAAGTTGCCAAAATGAATTTAGTTAAAAAAACTTGCTTTTACTGAAATGCAAACATTTAGTTTGTTTAAATTGTTGTATTGAAATTTCGAAAGATAGGTTTCCAAGATGCATCATTAAAAATTGTGAGAGATATTTATTTCCTATAGATGATTTATCTAATTTTATATATGAATAAACATTAGAGTTAAGCAAATAAAGTGAACCTAGATAAGAGTAGAACAACACAAAATAAAATGCGATGATAGAACCCAAGAGTGATAAAATTAGTTAATAAAAGATTGATATTAATTATAATAAGTAGGAGTAGATGATCGAAAATAAAAACCAAAGTGAAAATTCTAATCATCAAGAAAATGAAAAAAAGGAAGAAAAACCAATTTCTGTTATGGATAAAAAGATAAAGAAATCTGATTATAAAATTCCCAATAAGGATTAAACTAATTTAGTTTAATAATAATTGCAAGAAAAAATGGCACAAAGTTGCACAAAATCAATCAATCCAATTCTTGAAAATAATATAAAATAATAAGAAAAATAGGATGATTTTTAATAGACCGATTGCGAAGATGAAATTATATTCTATTAATAATTATAAGAAATCACATCGATATAAATATAGGAATCACTATAGTGCGAAGGAACGTGTACAAATTGCAAACAAGAATTTTCTGTCTATAATAGAAGATAGGATATTAATTGTAAATATCATCAAATTGGTGTTTGTTGTACATTGTTGAAATTTAAAGATTGCCCTTAATGTGAATAGAGACTATCCAGAATAGTTTCAATTAAGTAAAAGCTTATTTTACCAACGAATCCAGTAGAGGTAGAAATTACTCTTGATTCTACTATTATGAAACAATCTTCTTAAATTTATAATACATAATCTTATTAATAAACTTAGTACATTTATAGTGATTAAGTTCCATATATGGATAGATATAAGAATAATTAAGGAACAGCAATAAAAAGAAATATTACGGCTGACTCTTTTAATAAACGAATTTCTGAAAGTCAATAATTTATTGATGATAAATACAAGTTAAGAAATGACTTATAAATTCGTAATGAATAAACTATATTAAAATCCCCCCCTTATTATTAAAATAGATTGGATAGATAAAATTATTATAGATAAGATTCTGGGTTAAAAATAGGATTTCCTATTAGAGATCAAATATAATACACCAGATTTCAACCAAGATAGGCAGTCAGATTGATTTGATTTATTATAAAAGCCTTACAATTTTGGAAGTTTATAATAATTGCTAATTTATGCAAAAAAAAATTTTTTTTTAGTTAGTTATCAAAAATTAATATTTTTAATGAATTTTAATACTTTAAAAAAATTTTCGTTGCTAAAGATAATATTAAATTGAAAATTGAATTTTATTGAACATATAAGTATTAATTCATTTATAATAAACTTATTTAATATATAAATGTCTGAAAAATTAATAAATGCCCAAGTGATGATGATTTTATAAGATCTGTGTAAACATTGTAAACAAACAAAATAGAATCCAAGAGATATAATTAATTATTTTGTAAAACCTGGAAATACAGGATTAGATTTATTTGGATTTATATTCATGGTTAAAAAAATATTACCTTGTACTTTGGATTCAATGATAGAAAAAACTTTCTCATTTATTTCGTAGCGATTTGAATCTTAATAATTGACTGGTGATAATTTTGAGGTTTTAATGAGAAAAATAGAATCTTAAATGAATCAACAAGAATTGAATTCAGCTATAATTTTTAAAACAAATATGTAGAGCAATTCAATAATATAAATGGGTTCTTAAATAGTTAATTAGAATAATTAGGGAAGTCAAATCTAAGGTTAACACGAAAAGAAACCTATTTTTGATTAAACTTTTAAACAGCCTTAATAAGTAAATGTAATTCCTTAAAGAGAAAAAGAATAAAATTCATAAAGTAAAATTACTTAGAAATAGAATAGATCTTAAATAGAATTAATTTAAACATTTAGCACAAAGTTAAGAAATGCAAATATTAATATTGTAGATGTTTTCAACAAATTTGATAATAATAAAGATAACATGATGAATCAGATAGAATTTTAGAATATGATTTAGGTTGTGATAAAAGATATTGGAGAATAGGAATTAAAAGAACTTACATAATGGGTCTTTAAAGAATAGAATAAAGAACTAACTACGTTTTAGTTTAAAAAGCTATGTGATAATTAGGGATAAGTTATTCCATAGAATATAATGGAATCAAATTATTATGAAAATCCTGCTAATTAAAATTTATTATAATCGAACTATTAATTTTAAGAATTCTATGTTTCAGATTATAACGTAGTGGCTATGAAAGAATTTGTTTAGAAATATCAAGAACTTAGGAGTTAAAATAAATTATATACTGATTAAGTGTTTCCTCCAAATTAGTAAAGTTTGGGAGGTAAATTGTAAAAATTTAAATGGAAAAGAATTCCAGAATTTATTTAAAATCCCAAATTTTTTGTAAAAGAAAACACTTTGAATAGATTTGGTTTAGGTAAATGGATAGCACCAGATGATTTATAATAAGGATAATTAGGAGATTGCTATTTTTTAGCCTCAATAAGTTCTTTAGGAAATAGAAGACCTGATTTATTATTAGAAACATTTGTAACAAGAACATTTAATCCTAATGGATTGTATGCTGTTAAATTATGTATCGATGGAGAATGGAAGGTGATTGGAATAGATGATTATATTCCAACTTGGTATGAAAAACCGGCATTTACCAGAGGGAAAGATGGAGAGATATGGGTAATG
This sequence comes from Paramecium sexaurelia, assembly GCA_000733375.1. Lineage (NCBI taxonomy): Eukaryota > Ciliophora > Oligohymenophorea > Peniculida > Parameciidae > Paramecium > Paramecium sexaurelia. Next base: position 61,176 of record JPFM01000056.1, read on the forward strand.
ATAATAGAGAAGGCTTGGGCTAAGGTATTTGGTTCTTATGAGAATATTGAAGCAGGTTTTCCATCAGAAGTGTTAAGAACTTTAACTGGAGCACCAACTAAAACTCTATTTACGAAAGATGAGAAATTTCTTGGGGAATTAGACGACTGTATAAAGAATAGATGCATTATGGTGTGTTCAACTAAAAACGAAAATAATTAATAATATAAGGCTATGGGATTGATAGGAGGTCATGCTTATACGATACTAAAAATAAAAGATTTAAATACAAATACAAGATTAATAAAGCTTAGAAATCCTTGGGGTAAAGAGGAATGGTAAGGAGATTGGTCAAATCAAAGTTAATTATGGACTCCTTAATAAAAGACACAATTTAAAATTACAAATAATAATGATGGAGTCTTTTATATGAGCATCAAAGATTTTCTAAAGTATTTTGATGACATATCTGTTTGTTACGTAAAAGAAGGTTATTTATATTAATCCAAAACAATTTAATCTAATAATAGAAAGAGTGAATATTATAATATAAAAGTTGAGAAATCTGGGAATTATTATTTTACAATAAGCTAGAAAAATGTTAGGTATGTATAGTAATTTAATTATTAAGATTTGAAAATAGTAATGATTACTCTCCGGTGAAGATTTTGATTTTTAAAGGAAATCAATTAATAACTGGAAATTTTTAGTGTTAGAGAGAATGTTGGATAAATTGTGAGCTAGAAAAAGGATAATATACAATTGTTATGAAGACTTTTTGGAAGTATTGTTAGGCAAATAAGTACACTTGGTCATCTTATGGGCCTGGCAAAGTTCAAATTGACAGGATAAATAAGATACCTAGTTTAATATAATAAGCTTTTCTTGAGTAGGCTCAAAAAAGTATAAAAAAGAAAGGATATCAAAATCATCCAGATATAAAGTAGGCATATGAATTTTATTTAAATTATGGGTATAATAATCAATTTTCATAATAAGTTACGGATTTTATTACGTTGAAAATTCAAGTGCCAAAAGTTTTGAAAGCAAAGTGAGATTTCTAAACTTGAATGGATTGAAGCTTAGAAAACCATATAGAGGAGACTGTATAGAAATAAACTTAGATGCTAACCAAAAGTTCATAGCAGTGCTAACTGTTTCTAATTCAGGGTATAGTTTTAGTGTTCAAGAATAATATATTGTAAAATGAATTTATCTGATGAAATCTATTCGACCTAATGAATTCTATTTTAAACTTATGTTATATCTTATAATTTTAATTAAAATTAAAATATAAATAATTATTATGATAAAATCGCTTAAGTGTGTAAAATGTTAATAGGACACCAAAGAAAGTGCATCTTATAAATCCAAATGTGGCCATATATATTGTAACAAATGTATTGACCAAATTACTGCTGAAGGAGGTTCAAATTGTTCAGAGAAACAATGCACTTATTTTCTGAACATTGCAGATCTCATGAATAGGCAATTCCAAAAATTATCAGGAAGCAACTAAATGGTTTTTGGGAAATAAGTTCAAATGTTTACAGGAGACCCTAAGAAAATGAGTAAATTAGTTTTTTCTATAGTAGCATCACCATCCCAATAAAATAAAGCAACTGCTGTAAAATAGAATAATCAAAATTTAAATACTCCTCAAAAGTAATAGAAAAATACTCAACCTCAAAGATCTTTCCAAGATCGTTCACCAGTGGCAATATAATAAAAGTCTAAATCTTAAATGCAGAAATAACCTGATAGGGTTTTAAAATAATAAAATAGCTCAAAGTTGATTCAATAGCAATAACAATAAACTTAATAAAGATAATAAACAAAAGTAAATTAGTAATAGTAAGTGTAATCACCTAGATAATAACAATTAAAATAGATACAATAAAATGTTTAAATATAGCCACAAAAACAATAAATATAACTAACATATAATGAAGATAGAATGACAGAATCAATCTAATATAAATGCGATTATTGCAAATCAAATAATAGTGGTTTATTTCATAATGAAATATGTGATCATCGATTATGTTATGATTGCATATAAAAATATTATGATGATTATTGTGTTTGCTTTGTTAAGGATTGCGGTTGGTAAATTAATTAAGAATAATTAAACCAATTTATGCTAACATATGTTACATTTTAAATGGGTGAAGCTTAAGAACTTAAACTTAAAAGATAATAATCATCAACTGATTAGTAAGATATTCTGATTAGTAAATTCTAATTTGAAGAAATAACTTTATAGCATATGTAAATATCAAATATGAATGAATTTATTAAAATTTTTGATGAACTCAAAATTAAAGAAAATAATTACATAGATCTTAAATTTGGTCCTAATGAAAAAAGTGTAGGTTGCAACTATGCAGTCTCGTGGTAAAGATTGAATGCAATATTTAATGGAGATTATTAATTTTTTGCAAAGGCAAATGATAATAAAAGGTTTGGACTTGGAAAATATATTGGTCCTTAAGATATTATTTAAGGTTAATTAGGAAACTGTTATTTATTGGCTTCAATATCTGCTCTAGGAAATAGAAGGCCTGATTTATTATTAGATGTTTTTATAACAAGAGCAATAAATGAATAAGGAATATATTGTATAAGATTATGTATTGATGGAATATGGAAAGCTATATATGTTGATGATTATTTTCCAGTTTATCCAAATTTAGCTCCTGTATTTACTAAAGCTAAAAATAATGCAATTTGGGTGATGGTATTGGAAAAAGCTTGGGCCAAGTTATTTGGATCTTTTTAAAATAGTTCATCAGGATCTATGCAAGAAGTTTTAAGAGCTTTAACTGGAGCACCAACAGAAGTGATATGGACTCAATCGCCTGATTTTATTGTTTAACTTAGAAAATGTTTAGCAAATAAGGTAATTATGGTAGCAGCAACGTAAAGTATTGATGTTTAACCGATTACTTAAGGATTAGTTCCTAATCATGCATATTCTGTACTTAAGATCAAATAAATTAATCACCCTAAAAGAGGATAAATTGAATTATTGAAATTGAGAAATCCTTGGGGTAAAAAAGAATGGACTGGCGATTGGGGTTAAGAGAGTTCATTATGGACTCCATAATTAAGATAAGAATTAAAATTAGATTCAGAAGATTCCGGTGTATTCTATATGGATATCGGATCATTTATGTAATAATTTAGAGATATCCATATTTGTCATGTGAAGTAAGATTACCAATATTCAGCTACTTAAATCAAATCAAATAAAAAAAAGGCTGTTTATTATTCTTTTAAGATTTCTAAAGATGGAGACTACTATATAACTATCAATTAAAGAAATTAAAGATGGTAAGGAAATCCTAAATATAGTAATGCTAAATTATTAATTTGTAAAAAAGAAGAAAATAATACTTATACCTACATATAAGGTAAACTTAGTTAATTCGGAGAAGTATGGTGTAAATGTACTTTAACTAAAGGTGAATATGTAGTTTTTGCTAAAGTAATTTGGGAGCATCATTAAGAATTTTTCTTTGTGATTTCTTCATATGGAGTTGAAAAGATAGAATTCAAATAAATTAAGAAAATTCCTGAAATGCTTCCCAGTGCCTTTATTAAAAAAGGTCTTGTTTAATAACCAAAAAGAAGTTATGATACAATGGGATAGCCAAAAATTCAAAGTTGTTATAACTTGGATAGATTAGATGGCTGGGGTTATTATTTCATAGATAATTAATCAAAAGTAAAATTGATAAGCAAAATATCATTCCATAAATTCTATGGATTAAGATTTTGTAAACCTCATAGAGGTGTAACCCTTAATATTGAATTGCCTCCAGGGAAATAATTTATTGCTGTAATAAAAGTACTGTCAGGTTATGAAATAGAATTTACTCAAAAAGTTCAATTTCAACAATGATTCTTAATGTTTAGTTTTTATGTAATTTAGTATTCAATAATTTAGATGTAAAAATTATAATTTTTATTATATATAATATTAATTAAAAAAGTTCATTATTATTCCACAACAGCTTCTATATCTGTAGTAATCCCAGTACTCAATAGATAAACTTCTTATTTTGTATCTTCTCCGTTTTCTTAAATAATATATAAAGTATATTATACATAAAAAGTTAAGAAATTATTAATATCTCTATCTAAATAATTCAGGAATTTTTAATTCATCTAATTATTTCATTAATTCATAACTAAAGTATTTTAATGTCAACTAATCTAAGCTAACAAATTTTATTAATTCAAATTCTATTTCTCCTTCTTGGATAGATCTTATATCTTATATATTATATTATTACGATAGGATTGCCCTTATCAATACTTCTGCGTGAAATTATTTTGGTATTTGGAAATTTGGAGTGTTCTATTCAGTAAAAGATATTGTTTTATGTCCCTTTTGTTGTAAACATTCTTTATAGACATTAAATATTTATTATAAATCTTTTGCATCCTTTAAACAATTAAACAAAATATTATTACTTAGTAAAGTGGTAATCTTACATGAAATATTTAAACTGAATTAACATTTTCTGTATTCGTTGCTATTAACTCTCCTATTTTGACTATGGTTATAGAGCTGCATTAATACTTTGTTAGAGAAGCTCATTTGCTTTATTATTTTTATCTCTAATCAATTTTTTATTATGATTTTTACCTTTTTGATATATGAGACTAAGCTGGTTCATGAGAAGAATTCACTTAAAATATGATTTCAAATTTACCTACTACATCTACTAATTCCTCCACAATATCTGCTTATACAATTTAAATGGTTGTTTAATTGATTGTTCTTGTAGTTATCACTTTTGACTCTGGTTGCATATTTTACTTCTTGTCATCATCAATACCACAAATATCTAATTTATACATTTAATTATACTGTTTCCCATTCTAAAATTTTATTTTTATTAATAATTATAGAACATAATTCTAAAAATATTTATTTCTAATCAGGTTTCTTTAAATTACATAATTCAATAAATATTTTTTGATTGAGGTTTATATTCTTTTTTATTTAATTAATCACTGGATTTACAAAATTTAGATAAGAATTCATCTCAAATTATTGAGATTACAGAATATTTTATAAATTAAAGTATAATAAGCAAAAAAAGAACAATAAAAATAAATTAAAATGTTATTAAAATAAGATAAAAAAATTTAACAATTCAGTTTTTATTTTTTTTAAAAAAGATTTCCATTAATTCTTACTTCATCCTTGGCAATATTTTATAAAATCCACCTTAATCATTTTATATTTGACTTAAATAATTGGCAGCTATGCAAGTAAAATAACCACAACTTGTACCATCTTTTTGTAATGGAAAATCTTGTTTAATTTCTAATTTAAAAGTGAAATTTTCATCTTAAGTTAGCGTTCTAAATATAAAATTAAAAAAAACTTCCAATAAGACTGTTGAAGATTTAAACAAAGAATCATAAAGTACTAGTACTCTTTCATGTACTTTAATTTCAAGAAATAACCAATGAAAATTTGATATATTAACCACAATTCCAATTTTCTAATATACTAACCAAAATTTATATTGTATTGCTCTAAATTATTGAATGTGATCTAAAAAAATGCATAAATACTTTTTTTAAATGTAATCATGACCTTTTAGATACTATGATTTTAGTGTACAATTTGTTATTAAAGATGAAGGAAACAATAGCAATCTCTAATAATACTATCTTCGATTTGAAGGCAATGAAAAATAATTAATTTCATCTTAAATCTATAAATAGTTTATATAACCATCTATAATATTACTATTTAACATAAGATTTGGGGTAGATAAAATTATCTTTTCAGGTTCTGATATGTTTTGATTATATTTAAAATTATTTTTTTGATGTCTAAACTTTAAGTAATATGAAAATCTTTCGAGAATTATTTCTTTATCTTCTTAATAGGTTATAATCTTAAATAATCTTAAACCCATTATTGGTTTATTATTTAGTGTAATTATGTCAGTTTATATAAATTCTTTGAATAAATTTTATTTTTCATATAAATCTAAATCACCTTTGTTGATAATCTTTACAACTTTGCTATTGTTATCAGACAAGCTACTTTCATAATTTGTAACATTTATATTATCCTTCAGATCATCTATATTATTTATAAAAGAATATTCAATCTAATATTCATCCTAATTCTATAATTCTAAATCCTTCATATAGTTTTCATATTATTCATTTAAATAATCAAAATAAGTTTTAACTATTTCTTCTTCATTTTCCACTTATATTTTTTTAACTGTCTCTTAAATATTCTCTTCGAATAGTTTTAAATATAATCTTTTGATTTCAAGTTCTAAGCCTGAAAACTAATGGTAGAGGTCTGAATTCTTAAGAGACCCAATTTAATCATACACTTCTTAATTTTAATTTAAATTCATTATATTAATAGATGAGATTTTATAGATAAAATATTTGTTCATATTATTCCTCTTGTATATAATAGATAAAAATCTTATTATATAAAAGTTTTTATATTTATATATTTTAATCATTAATCATCGTCATCATCTTCATCGTCGCTACTATTATTTTTATCCATCAAAGAACGCATGTAAGTATCTATTGGAACTATTTTTCTTGGAATTTCTTCATCCTTCAATTTATTCATAAGAGATGGGTTTCTTTCTGCTTTAACCATGCTTGATGTTTAAGGTGTCATAAATCCTCTAAAAGCCCAATGAATTTTAAAATAGTAAGGATGAGTCTCAGATAATCTTAAATCCTAAAACTTAATTCAATAATTACATGATCCGGAATCATATGCTAGAATACACATAATGGTTGTTGATCTATAAATTCACAAATATATTCTGCATATTAAAATAGAGATTTTCCATAGTCACCATATTTAAATAGAACATTATCTAAAAGAGCAGCTTTCTTATGAACTTTTTAGTGAGTGTTAGCATGTTATTTAAATTAAGAATACCATCTATGTTATTAATTTTTAATGTACCTTCTAGCTTCCTGATGAGTTTTAAATACTAAGGCAACTTTTTGTATTCTCTCTTTCCCTGTTTTCTCATATAAATCAAATCTAGCTGATTATACATCTGTTTCAGGTGGTTTTGTTGGAATATGTTATTCAATATAGCTTCTCCCTTCTTCTGAAATTATATGACTGTTCATTACACAATCCATTATTGTTTCTGCAAGTTCATCTATTTCCATAGACATTTTTTATATTTATTCCAATATTTTTTATCTATTCTTCAAGTTTCATATATTCCAAATATTTCAATGAAATAATTAAATTATAAAATTTAATTCAATTAAAATAATTTATATTGTTATACCTAATTATATTCATTTATATTACAATATAATGATAATTATTATTTTTATCTATTTTTATAGGTGAAATAAAAATTAATTTTTTACAGACAATAAAGTAAAATATCAAATAATTAACAAATTAAAATTTTATATTACATATTTAACACTCTGTAATCACAAATCACAAGGGTTAGGTTTATTATTTTTCTAAATATAATTTTATTTAAATGTTTTGCCATTCTAAATTTGGATCATTCATAAAATATGGATGGGTAGTCTATGTTTACATATTATAATTTTACTTTTGCCTATGGATATTCTTATAAAAATTATAGATCATCTGATATCAAGCTCTCTTCAAAGGGTTATTCTAAAATAATTTTTTAGCAATGTCTATCTTGAGATATTCAATTAAAAATTTACGTATTGTTTGATCTAGCTAACTTGTTAATTATACAGAATTCCAAAATTAAGAGTCAAACTAAATTAAATCTTATTAAAATTCCTATATGTATGGTAATAGCGTTCCTTAATATTTATTTACTAAGTTTAATATTTATAGACTTACAATATTATATTAGCATTAATTAATATTTGTGATTCACTATACGATTCTAATCTGTTTAATTATTTCTTAATTTGAGTAATAATTTTGCACATAATAAGGGCCTTTGCTAATTAATGTATAAAGAAACAAGTTATTTAAAGGCTTAAAAATTAACTTCTTTTTTATCAAAATTTGTATGAATAAGTATTTAAGCAAATCGATTTTACATTTTAACTACATCGTCAACTGTTTTAAACTTAGCTAGAAATTGATCACCTGAGAGGTCATATTTTTTTTATATCTCTCTACTGAAAATATGTCCCTCTATAGAAAATTAATCACGTAAGGCTTTTTCATCTTATTCTTTTTACAATTATTTTGCTAACATTTTTTTTTCTTTTGGATTTAATTTTTTTTATTCAATTTTTGACTTTTCTTATATTCTTTATTTTAATTTTTGCAAACCTTCAATCATCAACCCTGCAGATTAAATAAAATATTTTTAATCATGTCTTTTATCCATAGCTTCTATCATTTATAGTAAAGATCTTAATGTATATTTTCTAATTGAATATTGATAAAAATCTAATTAATCATTATACATTTCTTGAAAGTGTGTAAATATTAAATAAAATTATTACAAAGCTGGGCCAAGATAATTTAATCTTAGTAATGTTTTACCTGTATGTAATTCAAACCAAATCATTTACAATTCATATGGATTTGAACCCTCTTTTAAAAACAGATTTAATAAATCTTAAGACTTATATATCATATTAGCTTTTAAAGCATATTTAATTGTTTGATTGTTTAAGTATCTATCAGCTAAATCCAATTATCTAGCTTGATCTGCTGATTCATAAGCTTCTTGAAACTATTATAATTTGCTGAGAACTTTGGCTTTTATTAAGTATAATTCGTGTAATTAATCGTTATTTTGAATAGCTTGATTGATATATTAAAGTGAATGATTATAATCCTTAATTTAATAATAATGTTAAGAGAGCAACATCAAGGCCCAAAGTTGTTCCTATGGAGTTTTTTAAAGGTATGTTTCATAAGCTTTTTACATAAATTCAATTTTATCAGAATCTAAATAAAGATGTTTAATTTCTTTAAATAAAGAAGGTAAAGACTTTTAAAAAAATGGATCGATGAATTATTGAAAACTATTTTAAAATGCTTCTCCTTTTTTTTCTGCAAGCAATCTTCCTTAAACCAAATTATTATCATAAATTGATAAATCAACTTGAGGGTCAGCCATTTATAACATCTGATAATATTTCCAATTTTATGGTTAGAGTTTAAGTAATTCTTTTACTGATTTAACAGCATCTTACTTTTATCCTAATTTAATATATATTTGGTATTGAAGTTCATAATAAGATAATAAGTCTGAGATATCACTAAATAAAATAATTAATTTACTTTTTGAATTCCTGTAAATATTTTTTGGCTTTCATAAGGTCTTTCGCCTCAATTGCAAGTTAGATTTGGTATAATTTAAATTCATTTATTTCTACTTTGCTAATTGGATTTTATATATCTTTTTTAATAATATCCTCAGTAGACTTGATTGCATTAAATGCACCTTGATAATTTCCAATTAAATGTTGACTTAATATAAAACCAACCCAATTTACAACCATTCCTGATTTACTTTTCAATAGTTTGTCTCTTAATTAACTATTTCCTTCAAAATCTCTGATATGAAGTGATAAATTTGCAGTATCTCTAATCAATTACAGGTTTTCTTCTCCTTTGTTAATTGCCTGTATAAAGCATTTAACTGCTTGAATGTAATTTTTTTCTTCTTTTTATATTAAGCCATAAATATGCCAACAAAAATCTGATGTTAAATTCTTAAGAACAGCTTGATAAGCCAAAGCGAGACCTGCTTCGGGTTCATCATTATAATACATAAAGATTGCTTTAAGTGAAACAACTTCCTGATTGTCTGGAACTTGTTCTAATAATTTTTCAGAATTCTTTAATCCTTTTTTATAATCTTTAGCTTCTAACAATTTCTTACTCATTTATTAAATTAAATACCATTAATGATTTAAATTCATTATTTTGTTTTGCGTTTAGTTAATTTTATGCTGCTTTCATTTTTGTAGGAAAAATAATATTACTTTAATTTTATCACAATTAAAATCTATAATCAAATTGTATGTTCAATTTAAAAGAACTTAAAAATCTAATATTAAAGAGATAAATATTATAATTTGATTGTTTTAGTTATGAATCCCTTAATTTAGTGTGAAATATTGTGTCTTAGGAATTCTTTTCAATTGGAAATTAAAAATTGATTTAGTAAATATAAATATGAAATATTATTATAAGAGTATTATTAAATTTAAATTATTTTGCATATGAATTAAAGCACTATAATAGATGATCTGAATGGATCAAATGTTTCGAGACTTCTAAAGCAAATTAAAGAGAGTAATTGCAAATAACATAATAGTTACATAAGACGAATTGTATGAAGAAATGACATAATTAAAAACAAGAGTGCTAGGATTATTAAAAGATTATTAATCTTCTTTATAGTAGAAAGAGAATATCAGATAATTAAATTAATAAATACGTAAGGATGTAACAAACATCAGCAATGATTATAGTTAAATAATAGAAAAGATGAATTAGAGTGTTGATTGCACATTTGTTTCGATTGAGAGCATCACACCTTATTAAAAGAATGAAAAAGTAATGATTTATGAATTTATAAGGATATGAATAAAATGTTTAATTTGGTTGAAGAGTTTCTTGAAAAGTTTTAAGGAAAGAAAGCCAATTATAATTTATATACTAGTTTTATCTCGGATAAAATGGAAAGATCTGGAATATCTATGGCAGATACCAGTATTATCGATGTTAACTGTAGAATATCAATGATAAAGGATTAAATATAATCAAGTCTATCTGATAAAAAATATAGTTAATTAGTAATAATGGAAACAGTAGATGCGTTATAAGAAGTTTTGAACTCATAAAAAATAGAGAAGATTCGATCAATAATAAAGAGAATAGAACATTATATGTTTTAATGTTAGCATGATTCTACTGATTTATATTAAATGTTATAAAAAGCAGTTGAATCTTGTAAGGAGAAAGAAACAGAATTATAAAATTAATCTATAGTCGAAGATAAAGACATAAAAAGAAGGTTTTTTGATTTAGCATTAGAAATAAAGAGTGAATTACCAACAAATCATCCAGGTAGAAAAGTATTAGTGTCATTACTTTTTGAAAAGGCATAGAATATAGATGAATCTGAATGGAGTGATTGGATTCTTGATTAATTAAGTTAACAAAATTGAATAAAAAACAGTACTTTTTAATTATCTCAGGTGTAACTTTTAATAAAACTCAAAGTTTCATTTAATTATTGGCTGTAATGATGTTTTTTTTCTCTGATTTTAATTATCAAATCTGTGACAGGATGCATTTATGAAATTGATTTTATTATAACAGTTTAACCTTTTTCCATAGGTTATTCATCAATAATCATTTGAATTTCATAATCTCCACTTTCATCTTGATCGATTATTTTTTAAGCATCTTCAGCTGATGATAATATTTCAACATCATCCTTTTTATTAATTATAGTTAACAATTGTGCTTATTTGTTTTTGCTAGAATTGGGGGCTAATTTCATATTTTATTTTTTTTACAAATAGAATCATTCTTTCTATGTATTGCTTATTTTATAATAGCTTGATTTTTTTTGTATTTTCTTAAGCCATCTAAATCATGAAAACTTGTTTTGCGTATTTGAGTTTCTACATTTAAATTTTTTTTAAATACCATTTTAAGTGAGTATGTCATCGGATAAAAATCTATCTCGACGAAATGATTTAAATTCACTTACAGATTATTTTTCCATTTGATCTATTGGATCGAATTTTTATAAATATGCAACATTTACTGTCATCTTGTTTGATAACTAAATTTATAATGTTGCTATTAAATTTGGATCAATCCAATCTGTACTTTTATTCTCATTCAAATGAATGATATGATCAATTTCATTATCTTGCTTTTATTATAATGGAGTTAATTATGTTAATTCAATACATTTTTCAAAAAATTATTAAGAATTTTCATTAATCTATTACAAATTGCATAATATGTTCCATTCCTCTACTAAGTGTGGCTTCAATTATTTTTTCAAATAAAATTGAATTGCCAAATTATTTTCTCCATTTGGATTCCATCTTTTTCTTATTAAGTTGCATTCAAGATTAAAATTCATGTCTACTTTTTATTTGTATCTCTTTTAAAGAATGCATTTAGCTATTTGTTGGACAATATCAACACAATTTAATATACTCATAGAAAAATTATAATAATAATATTTTACTAAATGATTAATTATTATAATATGAAAAATATTTCACTCTTATTAAGATATTTTAGCTATCAAAATATCAATAACAGGCTTTAACCATAAATCAATATCTTCTGTCTTTTTGAATTTCATTAACTCTAAATTTCCGTCATCCTCTACATAAATTGCTTTTAAACATTTATCTTAATTAATATCAATGGATAATAGAGTTTCTTAAATTGATCAAAAAATAACAAAATACTTTTATGGATGCAAGAATGCTTCTATGGACACAAAAATTATAGTTCACTAGATTAAGTATCGAAAATCAAAATGTAATCTGTGAAAATACCCCTATCTTAAACTCTTGCCTAAACAGATAATTTCTATTAATTGTTTTCAAATTTCTTAAACTCAGAATTTCGAAATCTAAACTTTGATTTTGACACTTCAATAGATTGTTTTTTATTTAAAATTTTTTCCATTATACTTCCAACTTACTTTTCTAATTCAGGCAATTCTTCAACTCTTACCATATCTATACAAGTTTCTATAAACTATATAAATATTTAATTTAGATAAGTACATTTAAGAATCTAACCAAAAAATATTTGATAAATTTTGTAAAGTAAATGAAAAAAATATTAGTGTATTAATCCATTTCTAATTATTCGATCACTCCATATAATAAAGCATGCCATCTTGAATGTGGTAGCATAATATAAAATTTTATTAAAAATGGAACCAAATAACCCAAAGGAATAAGCTCTAAAAATAACATCAATACACCTTCAAATTAGATAAATGAATAAAGTAAAAACCTTTATTTACATATTAATTTTTACCATTTAATCAACAAAGTATCTCCGATTTCATCGTGTTAATTTTTAAAAGCTCCACATGTCTTCCATGTTAATCTAAATCCACAATACACACTTAAATAAACTTCAAAAATTTACTTCATTATTTTTGTAGCATAAATTATCAGAGACATTTGGCTAAATTATTTATTTAAATTATTTATTTAATCTTTTAATACGAAATCTCAAACATTATACTATAATTACATGTAATTTATGTGGTTAAAATAAACCATCTAATATAAATTACAAATATAAGCTTACAATACGAATTGAAAAGTAAGAATTATTATTTGAATTATTTAATAATAATAATAATAATAAGAGTTACTCCATTTTATTTATTTATTATTTTTTTTTGGTTATTAATATCCAAAAAATATCTCTTTATTTATTTCTATTTATTCCCAAAACTTTTTAATATCTTTTTATAGATTATGGATTAATTCTGAATCTAATTTTATAGAGTTTCAACAATCAAGTGTATTTAATATATATCAATAATGATTCTTTGTTAATTTGTAAATTTTAGAAATTGCTATATATAATTTTGGATTAATAGTAATATGAAAAATAGAAATGATCATATTAGATTAAATATATTTTGTATTGGATTGTCGTAATAGATAAGATATTTTTAACCTAATAATCAATATTTTGTATTTTGAATAGTACAAAATTGGTTTATAATAATATTTTTTAATTAGAGTATTGATATAGTAAAAATAAAATGTTTGAATAGGATTATTATAAGAGAATAATTGACAAGCAAACCACTCCAAATAGAGTTACAATAAATACTGCTAAGCCTTGGTTTCCTTAATTGAAGCATAGATTAGCTGTAAAAGGTAAATGTTGATAAAATGAAATAGATTACGATTATAAGTTTTTTGTATTACCTCCCAATAAAATGGTGTCATTATTAAAGAAATAAAAGATTAATGTACCATCGGATGAGTAGATAAGAGAATTTTTGAGAAATCATTCACTTAAACATATAGTGCATTATGATGCTGTAGATTTTAAAAACGTTGATAAGATTTGTGCATCAAACAGTCCTTCACCATTAATGGTAAATAAGAAGAATAGAAAATTGTTTATGTAGCAAAATCCTAATACAAATTACAAATTGATTGAACCAAAACCTCAAACTGCATAGAAACAATTTGATAGACAAACTTCAGTGTAATATAGTAGAGTAAGAGAACTAAAATCATAACAATTAGAGATTAGACCTAACAGAGAAAATTTGGATTTAGAGGTAAAAGGTGTATCAAGAAAGATGAGAATTCATGAAGTTTCAACTAAGTCTACTCCTTAGATAGATGCATCTAATTTAAGATTTTTTTGTTAAAGTTAAAGAAAAAGAAATAGAAGAAGAATAGAATTACTAAGAAGATCATTGAAAAAGATAAAACTACTTGGATTATCAATAGTTGATATTATATAGAAATAAGTATTTAGTAAAAAAGCTTTTTCATGTTAATTTGCAAAAGAATTTATATTTGCATCTAAATAGAATAGATTAGAATAGATGTAAAGTTTTTTAATAACTCATCCTTATTTGGTGTATCAATATGATTACTATAATATGACAGCTCTTCATTGGGCATGTAAATATGGATATTTGGATATAGTAAGAATGTTATTACATTATCATGCAGATTTTGATGCTTTAGATTTAATGAATAGGACTCCATTAAGTATAGCAATAGTAGAAAATAATTAAGAGATAGTTAAATTATTACTAACTCATGGAGCATATCCTTGGAGTACTGGACTAACGAATTTGACTAATAGTTTGCAACTCAATCCAGAAATGAAAAGAATTGTTGGATAAGCAAGAAAAATATAACTATTTACAAAATGGAGCAAATTAGAAGAACCTACTTTCTGTATTTATTGATTTTATCTAAGTTAATTCATTTTTTGTATTAATTATATTTCAATTTATATATCATTTATAATAAAATAATAACAAGATATTTAAGAACGTTCAATATAAGACTTTCTGTTTTTTTATTTTTCTATCATTCAATTTTAAAAATCAATATACAATATATTATATTATAGAGATTTATACATATTTTTTATCAATCTATTAAAAATTCTGGCATCTTATCAAATTATTTAAACATTTCATATTGTTCATCTTAATCAAAAAGTTAAGAAAATGGTTTATAGATCTCTTGAGGATCTCTTATGTATTGCCTTAATCTAGTACTTTAAGTTTAAGTTTAAGTATTATAAGCATTATACTAATCTTAATACACATATTGATTACCTTTAAAACATAGCTGATTAGAAATAAATGTTTCTTGCTATTTACTATCCTTTTACCATAAGATTATATAAATAATTTCTATCTACTTTCTATCAGATCATTAATTAAATTTATGCATTGTTAATCGTACCATTACCATGCTTATGAATTTAACCAATACATATTTTCAATTGGTCTTTAGTATGGCAATTAATTTTTGAAAATATACTACAATTAGATGTTAGATAATGTAAATTCTGTAATTAAGGATTGAATATTCTCATCGTCTTGATGAAATTACAGCCAATTTAAAATGTTTCTCATATTACCCTTCATGTATAAAGTAAGTATAAATATATCTGAATAATTTAAATTCATTTATAGATCTTATAACTATAGAAAAGGTTTGTTTAATTAAAAATTGACATAAAATCCACCTGTTTTTTGGATATTTTCATAGATAACTTTCTTTTTGAACTCAGCATTTATATTATCCAATTATCGTTTGTAATTTTACTCTATTAACAATATTAAATATATGTATTTGACTATTTAATTATGAGAATATTGCACAAGTTCAAAATTATCGAATAGTTCATGATTCTATTAATAGTCTGCAATTATGAAGACTCGATACCTGTAATCCATATTAAAGGAACACGCTGAATCTGTAACATTTTGGTATTGATAAACTTTGGAAGAGTCCCTCTATGAATTATAATCTTTTTCTTGTTTCCAAATTCAGTATTTTCTTATTCTTATTCTTAATTAAACTTAATATGTTGACTTGCAAACATCTCTTCAAATTCTCTTTTCTGCGTGTAATTGTATGTCAATATAACATCAATTTTGTATGATCTCGCTATTGCCAAAAGTGTGCTCATCTTTCCACTTGATCCATATATATTTAACATCTAATAATTCCAATTTTAATAATTCATAGAATTTGATTATGAATACCATGACTCCGATTAATCTTATTAATCTTAAGCCAATATAGAAAAAGAATTCTTTAACCAATGTTTAAGAACTTATGTATTTTCTTAACTAATAAACTAAATTAGATATTAAATTACATCCTCAATAAGATCAGGAATGTATATATCACTCCAAATTCTTGACATTTTTGTTATATTTAGATACAATATAGAACTAAGCATATTTTCAATATCATCTAAATATTTTATTGTTGATATCTACTATAATAATTATCCAAAATTAAATTCATTCATTATCTCATCCCGAAATTTGTGTAACACTCTTCTTAATTGAAAACCTACTGATCCTATCAAAGGACATTTAATAAATTATTTTTATTTCTCCTTTATCTCTTTTCTCTCCTTTTTATTTCCAATACTAAAGAAGTTTTAAATGTCTTAATTATTTTATACATTTCTTTTAGGCGGCATTTTATTTTCTTTACTTTTTATAATTAATGTAAAATATTAAATATTTTTATTATCAAATAAAAAAAAATGTAAAAGTATTGTTTCTTTATCAAATTTAAATAAGATTTTTTATGAATTTTCATTATTAGAAAAAAATCAAGAAAAATATAATATTTCTTAATATTTTTTTAATTTTTTCTAATATATTCAATCGGAATTTTCATCATCTTCAATTAATAACTATTTTAAGATCGTTTTAATTTCCTTTTTATTTAGAAAAAATATTTTGTCACTATTTTTTTTATTATTACCACCCATATTAATTTAACTCTGGCATAAATAATTCAGTGCTATACAAGAGTAATAACCACATGAATAATAATCTTATTATTAAGGAAAGTTTTTAATTATTTTGATATCGAAATTAGGTTTGGATTTCAAAATATCACTGAAAATGACTCTAAAAAATTCTTATAGTTTTTTATAACTTTAAGAATTTTTACTTAGAGAATCATATACTTCCATAATATCTTTGTCTATATCCAATCTTATACAAAACCAATGAAAATTAAGATTAACCACAAAAATAATATTACGATATATATGCCAAAATTAATACTAAATTGATTGAAAATTGCTAAGAACATCATAAAATAATGTTAACCATTTCTAATTATTTTATTCTTGATTTATTGTACAATTAGTTATAAAGTCAGAACAAAAAATATATGTTCGCTTATATATCTTACGCTCATTAGGATTTAACTGAAAATATTCTTTTTCATCACTATATTGTAAATAATTAGCATAAGAATCAATAATATTGCTTGTAACAAACTTTCCTGTTGCTTATAATAGCATTTCATCTTACTTTCCAATAACTTAATTGTATCTTATATTTTCAGACTTTGGTTAATTAACAAATGGAAATGATTTTTTGGTTTCTTTAATTTATCCATTTTTATCAAATATTTCAATTTTTTAAAAAGTAAGTTTCATGATAAGTTAATCATTTTCTAATAATTCATCATAACATTAGTTTTCTACTTCATTAATCATTTACTTAAAATGATTTAATGAAAGTTGGCAAATTTTTGGAAATTCTATATGACTATTTTCAAACATATTCTATTAACATTATTATTATGTGATACTCTCATAGTGTTTAAGACTATATTTAATATTAAGATCTCTAATATTTTTTTTGAATTAAATTAATTTTTCTGCAATTAATTATCTGAACTCTATTTCAGATTTACCTTGCTATCCATCTTAATCTAAAAACTTAATATTGCTATTTTTCCTTTATTTAGAATGCTAAGTTATTTTGTTTACTGATCCATTTCTTTATTGTTAAGCTGTAACACATCTATATGAAATGATTGTTCTTTTTTAATTCATTATATAATTAAGAATTTATTATTAAAATTCTTAATTCACAAAAAATTCATTACTTTAAATTCAAAATATATTATGAAAGTTTTTTTCATTACAACTCAAAAATTAAAAATACTTCTTGTAATTATAATTCTAAAACTATTTTTCTTTTTTCATAAATTTTTGAATAAGACTTACTTAATGTAAGTAAATTTGATTCAATTTAATTATTAAATGCTGTTATCTCTTTTCAAAATTATTTTTGTACTTTATTATATTTATAATATAGTTTATCTCATTTTATTTATATATTAAAGTTTTATCTTTGTAAATGGAGGATATAGTATAAGCTAAGCATGAATATAATTTCGAAAATGGAAAATGATTTCTTTCTTAAGGATTTCTCCCCAATATAAATTTTTTTCTTAATTAAATTACGTTGGTTTATATAAAATTAAGTTAATGAAAATATGACTATTTTATGGATTAAGTATTATAGAATTATGCTAGAGTGTATTATTAGAGAAAGTACAGAATAAAAATGAAGATCTTAGTTTATTGGTGATGTAATAAAACTATTTATGTATTTATACATAAAATTGATAAATAAGTATATACAATGTATTCATAATTATTAGCAATTCTAAATATAATTACACTAGTAGAGTAAAATACATAGTCTCATTATATCTAAAATTTCTCTTTTATTTCTTTTTCGAATTCTTATTACCATTCTCCTTATAAGAATGGGTGTTGTAAAACTTCTTCAATTGTAAATCTCTATTAAGGGTCTGGCTCTAACATTCCTTCTATGAAACTATAAAACTCTTAATTATATTATTGTTTTTATCAAATAATTCCCAATAGGTTTGCCATGATCTTTATTAAATTAAATTCCAATATTGACATTATTTGATTTTTAATGTATATGGTTAGTGTGCAAATGCCATTATGAATGTGCAAACTCCTAAAGAATAAACATCTAATTTTGTTAAATCTGAAATCTTAGCAAAATCCTAGCTTATTAATTCAGGTGCTAGATATCCTAAAGATCCTAAAAACTTTTATGTTTTATTTTCATTGATTAATTGACTTTATCCAAAATCACATAATTTTAATTTGTAACTTCCATCCAATAAAATATTCTCTAACTTTATATCTCTATGAACAATTCCGTTTTAATGTAAATACTTTAAAGCTTCTGCTATTTATTTGCTCGCAAATTTAATAGAATTATATTTTAAAGGTTTTCTATGGCTTGCTATGATATCAAATAAATCCATATTATGTAATAGTTCAGTTATAATATATCTCTATTCGAGATTACTATCTATAAGCTTAATAATATTAGGATGATCGATCATTTCAAGAATGCTAATTTCTTTCTTTATTTCTTAAAGAGGATAAATATATTTGTAAATTTTAATAGCAAATTTCTTTTCATCTATCTCAACAACCTTCACATCACTTGTTATTCCACTACCAATAATTTCATTTGTTATCCTCATTTATTTCATCTATTTCATTTAATTTTAATTAATTTTTGAAAATATTTCTATAAACTCAAAATTAAATAAGCCTAATTAATTATAGAATTCTATAATTTTTTAAATCAAAAATAATAGAATTAAATTTGTACTATTTTATTTAATTCCATTTTTCATAAAGAATTTCTAAATAATACTTAACAATCTCGTAAACTATATTTTATTAGATCTTATTTAAGAAATGTATCAAACTTCTTCTTCTAAAGTTATTCTCGAATCTTTAAATGGCTTGTATGGACTTTAAAATGTTATTGATTATTTTCAAAATTTAATATTGTCTGATTAATCTTTTGATACCCATGAATTATTAACTATGGTAGACTTAGTGTAACTGAATATTTTATAGTTATTTATATGCAATTAATTAGATAAAATAGTATTTATAAATATATATATATATTTATATATTTTCTATAAATCAGTAATGAAATTTAGGTTGGTATTAGGTAATGATACATAATTAATTGATGTAAATCCGGAATAAAATATTTATTGTTACATAAGAAAATTATTAAGCTGGTAAAATAGACAGCTTATTATAAGAGATTTTAAATATAACGAAGTTAATGAAGAGTGGTTGTTTTAAAAGTATTTGCATTAAGAGGATGATTAAATAAAAGTATTTTATGTGATAGACAAACCTTCAATAAAAAAATAAGTAAGTATTGGATAATAATATGGTTATTGTAATACGGAAAATGATGAATAATAATTAAGTAGAGTTTAGATAATTGATTCAGCTAAGAGTTTTAATGAAGAATAATTTGATAAATTACATTTGAAATCGAATGGTCAATCATAATAAAGTATTGAGTAGAGTTCTACAACAAAAGTTTAAAGTGTTTTGTGTCAATTTTGTAATATTAATATTGAAGAGAATGAAATAGAGACTCCACAATGTTAGCATTTTTATCATTCTGCTTGTTTAGAAATAATAATACAGAATGAATTAAAATAGAATTATACAGTTTTATTATGTTTGTGTAAGATGAAACTGGGATTCAAGATCATGTATCTTTTGGATAATAAATATAAAGCTTAAGAATTTGAATATAGATTTTTGTTAAATTAACTAAAAGAATTAGAGAATGGTTTGAAATACAATAGTCCAGAATATCGTCAATGTACAAAAACAAGAACTTGTATTTTTTTCTATTTGCAATCATAACACATTAAGGAGGAACATAAAATATGTCCATATTGTTTGGTAAAAAGTTGAAAATGGGGTATATGAATATTAATAAAAAAATTATTGATATTGATTTTGATCTTATATATTTAATGATTTTGTGAAATGAATGATAAATATTAAAACAATTAAATTTAAATTGATGGGTGATTATGAAGGCGAATATATCTAGTAATTTCTTTGCAATATCAATTTAAGAAAAAAGGTAAAGATAAACAATAAGAAAATTTTATAGATTAAAGAACTACTTAAAGAGAAGACAGAAATCCTTTAAAAACTTGAATAATTAGAAGTAGAAATAATACATTCAATAATTAGAAAGATGGAAACAATTAATCATTTGAAGAAAGAAAAAAAAGATTGAGAAGTTTAGCCAGTGAAATTTAACGCAATTTTGAATGTCCATTATCCAAATGTGGTAAGAAATATGGGTAATAATAATAATATCTTTAGAAGTGAAGGATCATTAAATTAACATATTAAACTCAAACATCCTGAATTGGTTAATAAAGCTTGATATAATTTTTGTTCTAAAATTAATTGATTTTTTTTTTTCACTCTTTTTTAACATTAGTCAAAAACTCAGTCTTAAATGAACCTTCAAAAAATGTCATCTTAGATTATGATATAAAGTGATCATCATAAAAATATATTTTAAAGTATTGATTTAATTATTTTTTTAATTAAATGTTATAATCATATAATTCAATAGTAGTTGATGCCAGTTACATAAATAAGAATTTTGCATAAGAGAGTGTTATTGGAAAAGGACGTGACTTTTATCTAGGAATCTCATCAATCTCTTATACTATGTCACATGTAAAGAATGCATAAAAATATATACTCTAAATTTATGAAAATTTGGGTCCTGATATCTTTAGAGCCAAAGTGTTGTAATTATAGAAAGCCATGTTGGAATGCGTTAATGATTATAACACTAGAATTGTTATGATCGGAGAAAAAGAGTTGAATGATAAACAATCCGATTTGTATGTTTTATACAAATTAAATTCATATTAAAAAAGATTGGATTAAGAAGATCAATTAAACCCAGAATAAGCGTTGGAATTGTTGACAACTTTTTGTAAAAATCTGCTCATTACAGGTAAGTCATGATTATTATAATTTATTTATAGGTCGTACAACCTACGAATTTCTGGATCTAGCTCCTTAAAATATATTCGTCAATAATAATAAATACATTATTTCTAATATGGGTATATCTTACAAAGGCTCGAAGTTTCATAGACCTTACACACCTAGTACTGATAGCTTTTACAAAGATAAATCGTTGGCAAATTTAATTTATACTTATTCTTTTTAAGCAGGTTTGGTTATCTTATGCGCTATCACTAAGATTAATTCAGCTGATTTCTTTTTTGAAGATGGATAACTCAAAGATAATCTCTTACAATCAGTACTTAAAGTACTTAGGGAAAATACTAAAACTGAAAGATAACCTGAAGATTAATTGAAGTTAGACAAATTAAAAGATTCTCTTAAAAAATAGATAAGTTCATTATCAAAGATTGAAAAGCCATTGGAAGGAGATTACAAAGCAATTTTACCAATATTAACTTAAATTTTATCTTTAGATTAATAAAAAAGATCTATCTTTTCATTACTTGTTTGTTATCCTGAAAATCCATTAAAAGTCGAGTATCCATTCTTTTAATAAGCAATTGATGTAGATTAATAATACGTTGGATTTGGTAAATTAAGTGATAATTAAATTATACCTAATGGATATGGCTATGGAAAATTTAAAGATTAATGGCATTATGGAATGTTTAAAAATGGTTAATTAGCAGATGATGGGACTATCGAAATGAAAACACAAAAATCTGTTACATATATATTGTTAAATATGTTTGAAGACTATTCTAAAATTATTGTAGAATTAAACAAATATATTTATATTGGAGAATTTGATGAATAAAAGTATATTCCTAATGGTGTGGGTGAAATTATTTATGTATTAACAACTTAAAAGAATTTGCCTAAGAAAAGGTAAGTAATTCAATTTTAAGGAGAATTAAAATTAGGAGAGAAAATTGAAGGATAAGAATTTTATAAAAACAAATCAAATTTTGAAGGTAAATTTGCAAAAAATCTTCCCAGAGAAGGAGTTTTTACTTATGGTCAAAATCATTATTTTGCTGGATTGATTGAAGATTACAAAAGAGTATCTGGTAAACTATTTTTCGGAGAACTAGCATTTGAAGGAACATTCGAAAATGATAAACCTAGAGAAGGTGCTTTACTTTATGAAGATGGTAGTGAATATAAAGGATTTTTTAAAAATGGATAAAGAGGTAATATTTAAAATAAATATTTAGAATCCTTGGAAGGAGAATATACATTTAGCAATTAAAAGGTATCATATAGAGGAGGCTTTAAAAATGATACTTTTCATGGTAAGGGAGTTTTGATTTTAGCTGATTCTTAAGAACAATATGAAGTAGAATATGACTATGGAAGATGTATAACAAAATTACCTGATAACTTTACAGATGTTTTGAAAAAAAATAAAAACTAAGTACGTTAGAAAATGGAAAAAAAGAACCCTGATAAAGCTTAATAGAATAATGATGAATAAATTGAAGAAGATATAGATGGAGGCTTTGCTGACGATGATGGATAATATGGCGATTTAGATGACGAAGAGGCTTGAATCTATAAATTTATTTATATCATTCAAAATTCGATATCCTTCATTAATATTTTAGATATTTCGATTAATATCAATAACTCTAATATCATAATGATAATTATTTATTTATTTATTTAATCCTTTTAAGGAATAAGACATAAATTTAGCTTCATTATTCATTATTTCAATTATTCAATAATCTCATATTTTATAATCCCTTCATTATATCAAATTATTCTAATATTGGTAATAAATAAAGTACTGGAAAACAAAATATACAATTAATTAAAATCTTAAAATAATATCAAGATAGTTAATTCTTTTATTGTATAATATTCAAAAGGGTAATTTTAGAAAAGATTT
Source organism: Paramecium sexaurelia (assembly GCA_000733375.1). NCBI lineage: Eukaryota > Ciliophora > Oligohymenophorea > Peniculida > Parameciidae > Paramecium > Paramecium sexaurelia. The sequence goes on from JPFM01000056.1 coordinate 84,983, forward strand.
ACAATTAAAATTTACTCCATATATAAAGATAGGTTGATAATTATAAAATAATAATCTTGATTTCTTTATAGTAGCCGATACAAAATTTTAAGATATGTAAAATGGATTCACTAAAAATTAAATTATAATATTATTAACAAAAGGAATTTGATTTGAAATTATTAATTTAGGAGTAAGGTATGAAGCAACTATATTAAAATAATATAAAATTAGACATAAAGAGAGTTGTATTTTCTAAATAAAGTTTAGTAAAGATTAATGGGATTGAATAACTTTTAAGATGATTATTCTATTTAAATTAAATAATAAAATTTGGATAAGATTGTTGAATAATTAACTTTGATAAAAAAATTAAATATTAATTATTTGCTTAAAATGTTGAATAATTAGGTGAATAACTCTCATTATTGGAGAAAGAGTTGATATTATCAAAATACTAATCATTAATCATTATAAGAAAAGTTAAATGAATTAAAACTGAAAATAACAAATTGGACGGATTAATTAGAAAATTCACAGTATTGAATCCAGATTGGATAATACATAAAGAAGAGTCATTAAAATTCAAGATTCTATCCTTTTAAATGATTATAATATAATTATGGAAAGAAGCCAAAAACTTATAAGAAAGAATTTAATATTTGGATTGTTGTGTGCTTATTTGATTGATTTGAATATAATTATATATAATCTATCTCAGATATGAAATGGGATTTGTTTTTAGTATTAGGAATTTTTAAATTAAAAATAAATCCTTATTTTTAAATGGCAGAGGAATAAGTAGTGACTGTGAAATTTGCTAATCAACCTAAATTATTTGGCAAATGGGACTATGATGAAGTTCAAGTTACAGATTAATGTTTTAAAGACTATATTGCAGTCTAAACTTCAAAATCCAGAGTTTATGTACCACATACCGCTGGAAGGTATTTTTTTATACCAACAATAGATATCAACGAAAGAAGTTTAGAAAAGCATAATGCCCAATTGTAGAAAGATTGGCTGGTGCACTTATGTTCCATGGACGCAATACAGGTAAAAAAGTAAAGGCTGTTGCCATAATCAGACATGCATTTGAAATTGTACATTTATTGACAGGTAAGAATCCACTTTAAGTCTTGTCATTGGCTGTTCAAAGAGGAGGAGCTAGAGAAGACTTTACAAAGGTTGGCACTGGTGGTGTAGCAAAATAATAAGCAGTTGATGTTGCTCCTATTAGAAGAGTCAATGAAGTATTTATTGCATATTATCCTTTCAAAAGGCAGTCCATAATCTTGCTAAAGGTGTAAGAGAATCAGTTTTTAAGAAAATGAAGACTATTGCAGAAGCTCTTGCTGATGAACTTATTGCAGCAGCCAATGAAGACGGATAAAAATCCTACACTATTAAGAAGAGAGATGAACTTGAGAAAGTTGCCAAAACAAATCGTTGATGCATAGTATAATAATAATAATAAATATAATATATAATTATATAATTATATAATAAATCATAAATATATAATTATTCTTTTTCATTTAGCATAAAAAACAAATAAATCTCATTTATTTTAACTTCTAATGTTAAATTAGCATTAGATATTTTGCAAGACACTTTACAATAGAGTTCTAATGAAAATAATATTTCAATTAAAAATAAAATAACTTGTAAGGTTTATTTAATACTTTATAGATAAAAAACTGATGACATTATTGTTTGAGGTAAATCCAAATAAAAATATTTGTGTATTTAGTTTTTCGAATATATGTGATTATATTTATTTTTTTAAATTATTATTAATAGATAATATGGCTTTAAATCCACCTATTACTTAAACTGGAGTTCCATTAAGAGTAGATTAAGAGTTCTTTATATTATATAGGAATGAGATGGAGGGAGAATTTAAAATTGAATAAATGGGTAAGTTTAGTGCTAAAGGAAAAGTATAATATATAATTTAAATTAGGTATACGTAACAACATGTAGGATGGTTTTTGTCAGTGATAAATTTTAAAAGGATTCTTTTAAGTCTTTTGATATTCCATTAGCTTACCTTACTGCTGAAAAATTTCAATAACCAATATTTGGAAGCAATTATTTAGAAGGGAATGTGGATCCATTATACAATCTATTGCCAGGAAGAACTCATTTTAAACTATGGTTTAAAGCAGGAGGTTAGAATAAATTATAACATTAGGATGTGATAAATTTCTAAAGATATTAGTTAGTGTGTTAACATAAATTAGAAGATAACAAAGCTCTGGGTAACGCATTCCTGATGCTCGTATGATGGAAAATTTTGCAAGAACATAAAGTTAAGCATTCATAGATCCAAATGATCCAAGTGTTATCTACGTGTAGTAACCTTAAATGAATTAATAATCTTATGGAAATACAACTTGGGGCATTCCGTAAAACCATTAATAGGTTTCTCCAGTAGGTGGACCTATTTATGGAATTCCATAATAATAATATTAACAACCACAATAATAATATTAACCACCACCAATGAATTAATAATATTAGTAACCATCATAAGGCTATTAATAATATTAGCAGAATAATTAATAGAATTTTTAAAATGGTCCTTAAATGGGTATTCCTGTAAATTACAATAATGGATATTAACAATATTAACCAAATTACAATCAACCTTAGATGTAATAGCCATAGATGTAATAACCATAGATGTAATAGCCATTGATCTAATAACCTTAAATATAATAACCAATTTAAAATAATAATTAAGTGATTAATCCCTATGCACAATAAAACCCAGGATAAAATAATCAAACAAACAATTAACCCATAAATCCATATATTTAAAATAATCAATAATAACCTTAAGATCAACAAATATATAATTAATAATAAACTTCATAAGAATAAAACCCTTAAATACAACCCCAAGTTTAAAATAATAATTAAGCACCTTAAAATTAACAATAACTAGATTAAGTTAGAAATCAACCAAATACAGCTTATTACTTTGGTTTTTGGGGTCCATAATTACAATCAAATTAAAATGCAATATTATGAGATACAAATTATATATATTCATTAAATAAGTATACATATTCATAAATCATATTTGAGATTCATCAGTTTCATGAATTACACTATAATAATAGTTATATAATTATTTACTTTTAAAGATTCTCCTTAACCTAATTAACCAATAATTCATAATCTTCTTAACCAACACCCCAAACCTTACAAAATGATTAAACTACTTCTTCAACATCGTCATTTCTTCTCAAAGCTAATCTTCCTACTTTTCTGGGCCCCAATTTTATATCAATAAAAAGAATAGGTAATTCTTTTTTACATTATTTTCTTTAAAGCATTTCTGGAGGTGAAAATGGTTGATTCTTAATTTTTTCATAGTTTTCACCACTAGGTTTATGATTCAATTTTAAATCTTTCAAATGTTTTCTATCATTAGCTCTTCTTATTCTTTCTATGGCTTCCCAATATCCACCTATTCCAGTTTGTTGTGACTCAGGCATAGAATAATTAATTTAAGGATGAAAAGAACATTTACTATATTCTGATTCTTCTTTCTCTTATTCAGCCAATTTAGCTCTCTCTTCTATTTCCAATCTATTCTTTACTTAATACAATCTATCAATCACATTTGGTAACTCCTTCTTTGAAATTATTTATGGTTTAAAAGTACATTCTTACATATCTTTCATAAGTTTTTCTTGTTTTAAGAGTTCAATCTTTTAATTTGATAGTTCCTTCTTTTTATAAAGTCCATTTACTCTGCTCTCCCCTAATCCTTATGAAAATTATGATTATGATTATGATTATTATTCTAAATTTTCCTTTCTCCCAGATTATTATTATAAAGCTTCGCTTATTGGATTGATTGTCGGTTTGAAAGTCAGAGTCTTTTCATATGTTTCGATCAAATTTTATGCTAATGACGCTTTTAGATAACCGATTTTAGCACCTGATAATCTGGTTTTTTAATATGCCTAAAATTCAGAGCAAAATCTTATTATTGCTTCATAATCAATTTCTTTTTCTGAAATCTTCTCTAAATACTCTTTTATTAAAATAGCACACTTTGATGGTTCTAATTGATTTGGATCCAATATTATTCTAAATAGACAAAAAGCTGCTTGTATATCAGCCTTCTCCTCTTGGTTAGAAATGATTGCAAACGCTTGCTCATGCAAATCTACTTCTTATTGTCTACCTTAATGATTTGGTGTTACTTTTGCATAGGATTGTTGAGACCTAGAGCCTCTAACTGATAATCTTAATTGTATGATATAGCTTGAAATATATCCAACAATGTAAATAATCGTCCTAATTGTTAGAAATTAATCTATCCACTATTTTATTCATCAACTTCCTTCAGTGTCTATTTTTTTTGCAATATTTAAATACTTCATTCAATTTACGTTCCAATCTGGATACTAAAATTTTTGTACTAGATTGACTGACTAATTTTTGACCTTTCTATTCTTGATTGTTCTTTTTATTTGACTTAGCATTTTTTAAACATATTTCTTCAATCAGCTCTTTTTCTCTGTCAGATAAATTTATCATTTATTTTTATTTATTCCTATTTAATATAAACCATAATATTCATTCTAATCAAAACCTCAATCTTAATCACTCTCATGCTTAGCCAACTCTAACATCCAATAAAATCTATTACCTTTTACCATTATTTACTATTTTAAATCAAAAATTATTTACAATTTGTAAAAAATACTACTGACAAACTCATCAAAGATCCTTTATTTTTAAGGACCTTTTAATTCATAAATATTCTCAAAATCTTCCTTTATCTTAAAGATTATAAACACTATTCTTTTATTTTCAAAATAATTTATATTTTCATAATTCATCTCCAAAATTTAATCAAATCCATTTTTTAATAATCATAATAAATTCCATTCATTCTTATTATATTAAATTTACAATCTTAAATTATAATAATATTTTAATCCAAAAATATCCTATTACCCCCTAATGTACATTCTAATTAATACTTTTCTAATAATAGAAATGCAAATCTATTGTTAAAGATATACTGAAAAATGTCATAAATTTAAAAATATTTAATTTCATAATTGTGTATTATTATGGTTTTTCATTATTTCTTTAAGATAAAATGATAATATACTTTTAGTATATTTAAATATTCTTTATTATAACAAGAATAGTTTTTATAATCAATTATATTTATAATATGAAATACAATATGATGGATAATATTAAATGGACTTTTTATTAGAATAATCAAAATTTCCAATTAGAATCTGTAGCCATAGCCCATATAAATTTATTTCTTAATGTTTTAGAAAATACTCTTTCTATAGGTACATCATGAACTTTACAAAAAACCACACTAATTCTTGGATCATTATAATTAGTTTTGGATGTACCCAAGGCAATTTCTTTATTTTCTTCTTTCTTTTCCAAAGCTTTCACCTCTTTTTGATATTTTTCTTAAGTCTTTTGTATAAGTTATTTGATTTTATCATGTTATCCTGGGAACTTCTTGACAAATACATTTGTTTTCTTTTGAGTCCCTTCTTCTAATTATACTTCTTCTTCATATTCATTAGGATTCTTCCTCTTATAATGAGTTTCTAATTCTTGAATATATGTTTTCATGCATTCTAATTTAGTATTGATTTTCTTCTTAGTTAATTCAAATTGTTTTGAAATAGTCTTTTGATGATTACACAAAATAGCAACCTATTTGTTGGCATTGTCATAGAAATCAACCTTTATAATATTAATATCATAAATTATACTTTTTATTAGATTGAATGGCCCTCTAAATCACCACCCAAATCAAGTTATTGCTAAAGTGTAAAGCTAGCATTATAAGTTCTAAACACTTTAGCAGTTAGTCCTTCCATTTACTTTTTCAAATAATCATTTAAATCATCTACACTAATATCACTAAATAAATTATCCTCTGGCTATTTTCCTTTAATAAATAATTTGAGATTCTTCCAAATCTAATGTGCTAATTTTACTTCATTTTTGTATCTCATAGAATCCTTACCCAAAAAATCAAATGCTACTACATCATCATCATTTAATTTAATATGTTCTACTCTTAAACTACAACAACCTACTGTATCTGCTTCGTCCTCATCCTTCTCATTACCTACTCTCAATGCTAATTTATCTATCAAATAGGTTGCTGTTCCAAGTTATCTTTCCTTTATTGAATCTGATTGCAATTTCTTTGTGTAATTTTCTCTTATCTAATCAATCTAATTCTTTAATCTTCTAGCTTTCTCGTACTTTCTCTTATCATTCATCTATTTGAATCTAGATGTGGCAGCAAATTAAACATATTTATGATTGTCTTTTCTTATACTTGAATCCACATAAGAAAATAACCATGTAACATCATTTCTATGCACTATCTTGCCCCAAGAATGACCAGGCAATTTGCATTAAGGTACTGGTGCCTATATACTTAAATTCACTGTTAATTCTTCTGGAAATATTCTTGCTTTTAATAATCCTGCTTTTGGATGTTCTCCACGTCCCTTAAATAATGTTGGTAATTCTAATGTATAATTACCAACTCTCTCCAAACAACCATCCACTAATGCATATCCATAAAATAATTCTCTTTAATCTCTTTCTAATTTCTCTTACTTTTTTTATTCATCAGATTTATTTTATCTCAATAATCTTTACTATTCTAAATATTCCTTAATCTTTGTGAAATCAGCCTTCTCCAATTCAAACCCTTCGAATTTTGTTTACATCAGCGATTCAAAATTCTTTCTATATATTTCCTTATTCTCATATGGAGATCCAATTGATTACGCCCAATATGTGCAAAGCTCCTCCTATTCTTCTGTTAGTTCTCTTAATCGTCCATCATAAATTAAACCCACATTATGTCTTTTATAAAATGGAGGAAATAAAACTCCATGATGTTCTAAGTATCTCCATTCCTATCCTTATTGTTCTTCCTCCTCAGATTCTTCTGGATTAGCTTCTTCCCACCAATTATGCGATCTAGCTTAAAATCCACCCAAACGAATCTCTTTGAATTCATCTATCTTGATTTTCTTATCGCCCATTTATATTAAATAATTTAATTTCTTATTTCAAATTATTTATCCCTGATCTTATAAACATAAAACTAATTTTTTTCTTTTTAATATACTAAACCTTCTAAAATCAAAGCAAATGCCCCATCTCAATTTTTATAACCTTTTTCATTTAATAAGTTTTTATGCTCTCATTTACTTTCAAAACATAATTATTATAAAAATAATGTTAAAGGAAGAAAATAGAATTACTATTTAATATTTAATAAAGCTATTAAGAAAGGAATTTAAACTTTATTATACTACTCCTAATCTCAATGATTGTATGTACCTTCATTACAAAGGTTTTTTGAAAAGATTGAGAATTTTGAAGAATTTACAGGATCCAACTCTCTATTGTTTGTATTAGTAAGACAATATAATAAGAAAAATTGAACACTTGCATATGTTGACTGAGTTAATAAATTTTGAATCTAAGTGATAAAATGATAAGTAAGATCAAAGCGTAATAATAATAATCAATTATGTTAGTTTGGAGTAATGCTAAAAGTTGTTTACACTTTTAATTAAAAGAAATAAAATAGGTTTAAATGGTCTTAGTGATTTAGAGGAATTACTTTTGATTACCTCATTTTTCTGTTCTGGATGTATCAGATAATAAAATTGATGATCCAAACATTTTAGAAGAAATATTTTAGAAAATCCCTCAATTATCAGTTTTATATATTTTTTAAAAAATAGTGCAAGAAAATAAATTCACATTATCAAAAACTTTCATTAGTACAATAAAACTGTAAAGTATTTGGATGATAGACCAATTTTTGATGATGAAAGAAGTAATATTATTGATAAAGATTAAGTATTTGTTGAAACATTTGCTAAAAGAGGTTTAGATTTGGAGAGAGAATAAAGACAAAAGTATAAAAAAGAATAACAAGAATAACACATGAGATTAAATTAAAATTTTAATGATTTAATTTGTAAATATAGAGAAGAATAATAATAATAAGAGAATTTTTCAAATATTGAATAACCTTCTCATCTATCAACTTATAATACAGAATCAAATACTAGTGATGTAAGATCATCTGCTTAACAATATGATCTACCTTCTGAATATTAAATAGAGAAACATTTTGATAAGTAATCAGACAATCAATCTGAAAATAACTCCAGAATTGGAGATAAATATAGGTAAAACAGAAGTGTTGATGGGGACTCGAAAAGTATTGATGGAGCTAATGAATATGGGAGTGTATAAGTAGAAATTAATACAATAGTCAATTTTGTTTAAATTATATCGTTTGATGAAATTGATTGATTTGATTTATTTATATGTAAATAAATATAAATGGAAGATTATCGAAATGCCATTAAAAAATTAAAATTGCAAGCTTAATAGTTAGAGTAGGAAAATAATGAATTAAAAATAAAGTTGGCTATGCCTGCTGATGAAGAATTAAGAATACCTTAATTTGAAACAATCTTATCTTCAAATACTTCTTAATTATATATACGTGAAAAAGTATTGAAAGAATTATAAAAATGTTGTAATGAAAGAGGAATGACTGTAGAAATGCTTTTTAGATGTGCTGATAAAAGATTTACTGGCAAATTGACTATATAAGAATTCAAAGAATTTTTAGATTAATTTTTTGATGGAAGAATTGATGGAATTACGCTTTAAAAGATTGCTTTATTATTTGATGATGATTGTAGTGGATTTATAATGAGAGAAGAATTTTATAGAGTTCTAATGTATTGTAAATGTAATGCTGAAGATCACACATACATTCTCAATACATAAGCTATGAAAATGGGTTAACCTTAAGATGATCCTGCAAAAATTTAAGAGAGGGTTCTTGAGAAATTTATCAAGTATCTTTAAGGCTTAAAGAATACTCCTAAAGGAATTGTAGAATAAATTGATTATTAATAAAAAGGTTATATTACTACAGATGATTTATTAATGTCGATGAAAAATGATTTTGGTTCAAACGAGATATTTATTATTATGAAATACTTTGATATCAAACAATTAAATAAGGTCAAGGATGAAGACTTTTTATTTGATCTCAAAGAATGTCTTAATCCAAATAAAACTGCTCAACAATTATTAGCACTTAGAGAAAATAATAGTGGATTACGTATACTTTAAGACATGAGGAAATTTAGACAAGTCTTACGACAATACAAATTGGATCCTATGATGATTTATTATTAATGCCATCCTAAAGATGTCTAAAGAAAATAAATTACTGATTTGGCTATAGCATTTAGTAAATATATGAAAGGAACTCAATTTGATTAAATTATGAATTGGATGAGATTAATAGATACAAGTTAAGATGGAGCAGTTGATATAGAGGAGTTCAAAATGGCTATTCTTATTGAGGAAGATCTAGCAACTTATTAGTAATTAAAAGTTGAAAGGCAAGAATAAATAGAACCAACTTTGATTGAAGTAGTCATAGAGAAAATGAAAAAAAAGTAAGTTGGACTTGAAGAATTCTTTGATTGGATGGATACAGATTAAAGTTAAGTTGTTACTGTTTTAGAATTAAGAAAAGGTTTTTTAGCATTGAATATTGATATTGGTTATGTTTTAAAACTCTTAAAATTATTTGATAAAGACTAAAAAGGGTAAGTAGACATTTGTGAATTTTATGAAGCTTTTGGTTTGAAGGAAGAAACAGATAGAATCATTATGAAAAAGGCTGCAAATAAATTGAAAGCAATGTTTGTTAAGAATTAAACCAATTTTGTTGCTGGAATGAAAAAACTATTATATACTTTTAATTAATCATGTCCTATCATAACATGTGAAGAATTTCTATTGGCCATGGATTCTATTAAAGATAAATGCAATTTAATGGATGGAGAAATATATAAGATGATGGAATTTGCAGATTCTGAAAAAAAAAATCAAATTTAATTAAATTAATTTTGTAATTACTTATATAGTTTACTATGAGTATTTATTATTTTCTAAGTAATTATTTTATAATATGTCAAAATTTATTTATTTTAATCATTAAATTTCTTTATGATCAAATATTTACCTGAATTTTATTCAAATTCAGTTAATTAAATTTATTAGATTCTATGAAAATATTTATTAAGATTTAGATGGATATATTTAAACTAAAAATTGTTTTATTATTGAGACTAATTTTTTAAAATGGAAATCTAGATAAATTATTATTAATATTGTTAATGAAAGGAATCTAATAATAATATTAAATCTGTTTTGATTAACATAGATTAAAAGTTGTTTTATTTTAAATCAGAATTTTGGCCAAAGTTCTTTTGACCAGGCTCAGATGTATTAAAGAAAGGGTTTTCAATATTAGAAGTTAAGGGTTAATTTATATGACTGAAAAAATATTTGTCAGTTTATTTCAAGATAAGGGAGAATTAGGTATTTGTTTATTTTCTCTTGATTAGAAGAGTATTTAACAATCCATTGGGTAATTTTAGTTTATTTTTATGAAGATATATAAAAATTGGGATTGTTCAAGTAATAATCTGAACTTTAACTTTGTCAAAAAATAGAATAAAACCTGAATTTTTTTTTATGGTTTTATTATTATAACGTAGAACAAGTTTCTTGATTCTTGAAATTATAATAGAAAGAAAGATTAATTTATTTTTAATAATTTTAGTATTAAAATGACTTAGTATTTAAAAAATCTGTACTTTAACACTGTTTTTATAATACTCATTTTAATGATTAAAGAAGATAAGGATTAATACGATTTTATTTTTTTGATTTAGATAAATTGATTTTTGATTATGGATTTTGAATTTAGAGATGTAAGTTCTTTTTGTGGAATGGTTATATGATGAATTTATTTAGTGGTATTAAATTTCTAGAAAGAATTCAAGGTTTTTCTGATTGTTTGGAAGGATATTGAATATCAAATTTAAAATTATTTATTCTTGTTATTTATATTTATTTTAAGTTCAAATAAGGTTTATAAAGTTATCCCAATGAGAAATTAATTATTTAATTTTAAATAGAAATGACAAGCATTTGTGAGCATATAAATGAATAACATATTAATTGGTCAGTATAGGGTTAAATGATATACAAGGATCAATGTACAAGATGTTTTGTGGAAGCAAAAAGTGATAATGGAATATAAGTTTGTTTGAAATGCTTTAATGGAGGATGTATTGAAATGCATAGTCCTCAACATAGTGATTAACACAATCATTATATAGTTTTGAATATTAGATTATTTGAAACTGAATAGCCAAAATAAAAAGTTGAAGACATAAATAAATTAGTGATAGCAGATATTCCATAATTAGAAAGTGAAACCAGTGTTATTTGTTTGAAATGTCAGAAAGCATTAAATTCTCCAGAATTGGATGGATTGGTTTAATCAGTTAAGCAAACTAGTTCTGCATTCTAAAGATAAGCTATAGCTTAATGGGAACACACAGCATAACCATGTGAACATACTCTGACAATGGAATAGATACCATTGGTTGAAAAAAATTTATAAAAGTGTAGAAGTTGTCATTTATCATCTAATTTGTGGTTATGTTTATATTGTGGACATGTTGGTTGTGGTAGAAAAATGTATGATGGATCAGGAGGAAATAATCATGCTGTTGATCATTCTAAAGATCTCTAACATCATTTAGTCGTCAAATTAGGAACAATAACATCTGATGGTAAAGGAGATGTCTTTTGTTACAAATGTGATGATGAAGTAGTTGATCATTTTCTTAAAGAACATTTGGCTACTTATGGAATAGAAATAGAAAAATAGGTGAAAACAGAGAAAACAATTGCTGAATTAACTTTAGATGCTAATTTAGCTTTATAGCTGAGTAAATTGATAGAGGAAGGTTAGGTATTAGATCCAATATTTGGGCCTGAATTTACAGGAATAGATAATATAGGAAACACTTGTTATATGAATTCAGTAGTTTAGGTGTTGTTTAGTATTCCAGAATTTTAAAAATTATACTCTCTTGAACATCAATTTAATTGTACAAGATTACCATACAATTGTTTGTTGTGTTAAATTAGTAAAGTAAATCATGGATTGAATAGTGGTGAATTTTCAATAAAGAAGGTATCAAAATCTCCTTTGGATACAGAAGGAGCTTAGAAAGATTTCTATCAAGATGGTATCAGATTGTATGATTTCAAACAATTGGTGGCCAAAGGAAATCAACACTTTCTTTCTAATCATTAATAGGATGCATTGGAGTATTGGTAATTATTGAATTCTTTCTTTTAAAAAACTGAGAAGTAATATAAATTAGAATAATTGTCTTCTATATTTTCATATGACTAGACAACAATTCTTAGATGTGTGAATTGTGGAGGACATAAAACTAATGTTGTAAAAAATTAAGAATTTAAAGTGCCAGTTGAATAACCAACATAAGAATAAATTGACATATATCATATTCAAGAGAGATAGAAGTATGATGAGAGAATAAAGACAATGAAACCAGAAGACATAAAACCATTCTAATTAAATGATTTACCTGAATACGATACGACTTTTGAAAAATGTTTGTAATTATTGAAAGAAGGAGAGAGAGTTGATATGTTCTGTCCAAAATGTTAATCCCTTTAATCATTTGTGAAATAAGAATATTTCAAGACATACCCAAAATATTTATTTGTACCAGTTATTAGATTTGTCTAAGAAAACTGGGTACCAAAGAAATTGAATGCTTCAATTAAAATTTAATAGTTTTATGATTTTAGCGAATTCAAAGAACCTTAACTCTAAGATAGTGATGTCTTGAAAGAATAATCTGCTCAAGAATACACAGAAGAGAACTTATAAACTTTAATGGGAATGGGATTTGGTGAGAATAGATGTAAACGAGCACTCATCAAATTTAAGAATGACGTTGAATCAGCTATGATGTTCATTATGGAATCATTAGATGATCCAAGTTAAGATTAACCATTATAGTAAAAATAATAAGGTTAATAAATTAATGAAGAATTTATCGAATAAATTGTTTAAATGGGATTCAGTCCAGAATAAGCCAGATTTGCATTATCTAAAACAGTATAAATTTATAAATTATATTTAATAGGATAATAATTTGGAAAGAGCTATGGATTATATATTTAATCATGACTTAGAATAAGAGATGAGCCAATCACAATAATAGCAATAATAATAGTAGTAGAAATTTGACTAATTTGAAAATCAAACATCTAAATACGAATTATTTGGTATTAATTAACATTTTATAATTTAGCTTGTATTGTACATTTAGGAAAGTCTGTTCACTGTGGACATTATGTATCTTACATAAAAAAGAATGGAGAATGGATATTATATAACGATTCTAAAGTTGCCAAATCAACTGAACCTGCATTAAACAAAGGTTACATGTATATTTTCAGAAGATTGGATTGATTAGAATTCGTTAATTTGATTATTGTAAAAATAAAAATATCATTTTTTTTTATATATCTAATAAGTCTTCTTTGTATCTTCTTAAATAATTTATATTGAATTTGTGTAATAAACGTTCATCATCCTATTAAAGATATTACTAGAACATAAAAACAACATTCTGTGTCTTTGATAAGCAATATAAAGATCCTCTCAAAACAACAACATTATATATATAGTAAAATTTCTTCATTAACAAGATTTACATAATAAACTGTCTCCATTTGATGTAAAAATTTATATATTTATCAAATCCAATTAGAATTTTTAAATTATATATTTGTAAAATACCAAAGTTTGATGATATCATATCAAATACAATTATAAAATAAATAATTATATAATCATTCTAATTCTAATTATGATTTTAATGAAATTTTATTTTAATCTTGATATAGATTTTGATTTTTTACAATGTAATATAAATTTATAATACTTTTGAAAATTTAAGCTCTAATATAATTGACCAAAAGAATTTGCTAAATGAAATTTTTTTTACATAAATGTGAAAGAATTTGATAAAATATCAAATAAACTCTAAATATGTATTAATTAATAACTTATATTGATAAATATTTAATTTATGATTTAAGAATAAGAACATATTGTGACTTTAGTTATAAATCAATCTATTGAGATGGGTGAATTTGGAATTTAGGAAGCGATTTAACTATTTGAATTGTTTGGATTGCCATATTAAGAATTGTTTAAACAATATTTTCCAATAAATTAGTTTCCAAAGAAATATGAAATAACATCTCAATCCTTACCTAATTATCCTTTTGTAGATGTTTATTTAAGGGATTTAGATTTGATTCCAAAGATTTTGGGTCGATCTATATTGATTCACGATATCTTATTCACAATCAGTAGAGGTAATACTATAGATGAGATACCAAAGAATGTATTACCTTAGGCTATGTAATATGTATAAAATCCTAATTTATCATGCAAATGCGATATAATAACATCCTATTTTAAAATAACTTAAGAGAAGAGAGTTGAATTGATTGAATAGGTTTTCGGATAGAAGGGATTGAATTGTTAAAATACAATAAACTTAACAGAACCAGACATTCTATATTATTTAATTATAACCAAAGATCAAAAGTATATAGCTGGTTGTACTTTGGCAAAAAAAAAGAAGAGAAGAGAGAAGAATTTTGCAAGAAATTATGAATTACCAAATCGAATTTATTTAGGTCCAGTGTCTTTAGCTCACGATTTAGCATTTTTGATGGCCAATTAAGCAAAAGTATAAGAAAATGATTTTGTATTTGATCCATTCGCAGGAACTGGAAGTTCATTAGTAGCTTGTTCTCATTTCGGAGCTATTTGCTTTGGATCTGAAATAGATGGATACGTAATCTGTATAAATAGTTTTTTAGTTGATGAAGGGTCATTGTATTGGTTATATTAATAAAAAGAGTACGTATCTTAAGGATCCCAACTATAAATAAGTTAAACCTTATATTCATTTGAACTTTCATTAATATAATCTTCCAATTCCCAATTTGATTCAAGCAGATGTTCATTTGTCAAATTTCAATCCTAGAGTTGATTCCTTTTTTGATGCTATTATTTGTGATCCTCCTTATGGAATTAGAGCATCAATTTAATAGGATGGAAATGAATAGGATCTACATGCAAATAGAACAGCTATTTATAAGAGAATGTTTGATGTTGCTAGGAGAGTGTTAAGAAAAGGAGGAAGACTAGTTTATTTGTATCCATTATTTAAGGGAATGGAGAAGAAAGTAGATAAGGAAGATGGTTTTGAATTAATTGATTTTCGTGAATAGAAGATGGTGGATAAAAGGAGTAGATTATTAGTTACAATGGAGAAATTGTGAATATAAATTATAATATTATTTATCATATCAAACTAAATTACTCATCAGAGCAAAATTGAATAAATATGCTCCAAATATTCTGATGAATAGATTTTCATAAAACTTCAAATTATTCCCTCCTAGTAATTTAATATTATCATAATTCTTTTTCTTATTTAATTTGTATCCAATATATTCAGGTATCAATAGAAATCCCCAGACAATGATTGGCATGTAATTCGATTTATCATATTAATCCCAAATATTTGTCTCAAATGAACCATTCACTATATATGATTTATCAAAAACCCAATTAGTAAAAGTTCTTCCTGAAAAAATGAACATATAAAAATATATAATCCAAAATAAATGTTCCCAACATGCCCCATTTTTACCTTTCCTAGTTAGATTGGTTTCCTCCATAGACACATAAGTTTTAAAGCTATCAGGAGTTGCATAATATATGATCCTCCTTATAAATACAGTAAAAACTATTGAAATGTTATTGATTCTAAACATAATCAGGAAAAATAAACAAAACCAAAAATCAAATCTTGCCATATCCCCCTAAATCAGTGTTCCTACTCTTGTACCTATAATCAATAATTAGCCTTAATATATATATAATTCGCTATATTTGGTGAGTGAAAGCGTTAAATCCATAAATATCTCCATTCCTAAATCTAAAAATGCATACAAAAACATATAATATTCATGCCAAGCCACAGAATTCTAATCCTTAAAATGCTATTTTATATAAGGAAACAATTTGAAACAAGCCAATAACAATCCTATTATTGTTAAATCATATAAAAAATAACTTAAACCTTTTTATAAGTAATTTGGCCATGTTTTCATCCTAAATGTATTAAAAAATACAACAAGACCGAGAATATATACATAAACTATAAACAACCAATCTTCATTAAATCCAACCCAAAATATCATTATAAAATCAGTTAAAACTGTCATTATTATTAAAATAAAATATTCCATTAAAGGCCTTCCATTCTTTACTTTAATTAATCTATTTCCTAATACCAATTAGTACAGTATATGACCCTTGCAAAATACCATCCCCAATTTAAAAAGCTGTTTATTATTAATTATAATCTTACAATCTATTATTTGAAAAAGGACCATAGTCTAATCCAATAACTAGAACATTCAATTCCTTCAACAAAGCAATATTCTCCAATTTCATTCTATAAAACTAATATCAAAATCTCTATCACAAATGCTATTAATAGAGGAATTACTGTTTATTTTGCTAAGAATTTTATAATATTCTTGTTATCCATAAATATCAAACTTAGTTAATCACCTATTCTATCATAATAGAATGCATTTATTTTACGAAATCCAGCTCCTTTGTTATTTTATGTCATATTTGATATCATTGATTAACTTAAACTATGTTGGTTTATTGGAATGAGCTTCCTATTAGATGATTTATAAGTCTGAAGATTGTTCCTTTGATTTGATGGTATTCCAACAAAATTCAAATTTAAAGGTTTCTCTTCTTACATTTCAGTATTTAATTATTCTACTTATACCGCTTGTTTTTTCGCTTCAATCTAAACTACTTCCTAATCTGATGCCTCAAATTTCTAACTCTTTTGAATGTTATTTTATTTCTAATAAAACTCATCCTAATTAAATTCAGATTCAAGATCTCCTTCTGAATTTATTGTTTAATCTTCTTATTCTTTTACCTTCATTGAGTCCTATTGATTTTGTTTTGCACTTTAGAATTTTGCACTTGAAGACGAAGCATTAGATTAATACATAAATTTTACAATTTAAAATTAATTACATTTTTCTAACTATAACTTATATTCTAAGAAATCAATTTATAAATACAAATTAAATCCCTAATTTACATGCAATTTTACATTTAAGGATATAAATAATTTTATATAAGCATACCAATATTGAATTTAAAAAATAATTATAATAACATCAATTAAGCTTATTAAAGGATTCTAATTTTTATTGACTTTTATAATGATCAATTTTTCCTAAAACTCCCAAAGTAGTATAGTCTTATTTGTTAGACATCAATCCTGCTGTCATAGTAGTCATCTTTTTAATGTTTCTTAATAGTAATTGTTTCTCTTCCTTAGATTTACAATTCGATCCTCTTGATTACTATGAATCAGATCCAACTGTTTAAAATTACTACTAACTTATATATTTCATGGTTTAAGTAATAGGTAATCCAATCGGACTAACTGATACACTATTGAGTTATGATTATAAATCATCTATGATCATATTTTATTTTGATAATTTATCTTAATAATCTTCATTAATAATATCTATTTCTTTAGCTTTATTATCTTCAATCTCAAATAATTTTTCTTTCAACTTTGTGATCTAAATAGTCAATTAATCGAGTTTCTCTTTAAGATCTTAATTCTAATCTGTAAGTTCCTGAATTTAATATTCAAGCTTCCTTGTCTCTTCACTATATTATAACATCTATTTGGTTAAATGACCTTGTATGTCTGCATCAGTTTATATTTAATTCTGTAATTAATCAATTTACCAATTATAACTTTCACTAGATTAATCTGAGTCTGAACGATTACGATTTCTAGCACTGTCTTTTTAATCAATAATTAATTTATGTAAGTCTTCTATCTAAGAATGCAATTTAAGTATAACTTAATTTTTAGTTTCTAATAGATCACTCTTAAGTTATAATTCTATAATATTATTTTGAATAAATAATTACCATTTTCTAAAAATGTTATCTGATCTTCATCATTTAATTGGATTTTTTCGCTAGTTTAGTTTGTTTGACTCATACATCTACTTCTTATTCGTATATTTTTAAATCTCTCTTCAATTTCTGCATCTAAATTATTCATTGATTGAAGCAAATTTATTGAACCTTCATATTAACATTCAGCATCAACAAGTTTTATTTTATTTGCATGGATAGCTTTACCACATTGACATTTTATGCACTCTTCATTTATATGATCATGAATTATCTGTAAATTATCTATCAAATCTGATGAATGATAGCTCTACTGTTATTGATCACTATTATTATCTACTTTTTGATTAATTAATATGTTTTATGAGTCTTCTTATAATTAATCAGTCTGGCACTAAAAGTCTGATGATTTTATTTTAATTTACGGGTTGTAAATTTATAACAATACTTCCTAACTAAATAACTTTAATTAATTTTATTTCGTTAATTTTGAATCCTCATTTTTTATTTCAGTCTAAGTTTAGACATTTACCTTTTCAGATAAATAATTATCTGTTTGGGTTTGAACCTCTTATTTATCAACTTATGTTTAAATTGTATATTCATTTAATGTTATTGATGGTTTCTACTTATCAAAATCATTTAAAGGAATTACAGTATTTATTTACTATTAATGGTCTTGAGCTTCAGCTCCTAAACTTAATCTACTTGAATTTAAATAGCACGTTGTTAGTGAGTCTTATTGTTTTGATATATCATTAATTTGGCTTTTTTAATAAAAAGAGCAGTCATTTTCATCATGTTGCTAAATTTTTTCTAAAGTAAAATCCATTTAATACATTTTACTTTTTCTATATATTTATCTAGATTGCTTTTGAATTAATTGGAATCTAATTTAGCCTTAAAAGTAGAAGCAAGCTTGTCATATGTATCAGATTGTTTAGAGCTATCAAATTGATAGTTGCATTTGGAAAATACATCTGAAAGAGCTCCCAAAACATCTTACGTTGGAATATAATATTACATATTAATATCACAATTATTAAAAGATTATAAAACTAAATTAAATCAGCTCTCAAATGAAGTCTCTAAAAATTTACTTTTGTGCTTTTCAATAAAATCAACTTCAAAATCATCTACATCACATAAATACTTGAAAGCCACACCTTTTTGAGTGATTAAAAATGTACTAACACAAATTACAACTCTTTTGAATAAATTTTAGAAATTACCTTGATGTTAAACCAAGTCTCTAGTAAAATCTAAATGTTCTAGGCAATATTGCTGCAGTACTCAATCCAAAAAATGATCCAAAATAATTCATTCTAATAAGTGTCTTTTAAAGTCCTTGATATTATTTTTATTATTGATCATCCATCTCTTTTTCTAAGGCCCTCATTATCTCACGTTTTGTAGTAGTTGATGTATTTTCTAATCCATTGTCTCTTAATTCTATCTGAGCCTTTCTGAACTTAGCTTGCTGCTCTACATATTTCATTTTATCTTTCATTTATTTGCTTTTTTCTCTCTTCTCCTCTTTTGATAATTCAGCCATTTATATAAATTAATAAAAAAATAGCAAATTCATCTTGGGGCACCAAATGCTTCAGGCATTCTTTCTATTGTATATTTATGATTCTAGATGAACATAATAGGAACTCCAGGAATTTTACGGATTCTGCGTTTTAAATCCTTATCACAAGTAGCTACTATAAAACATCGATGTTGTTTCACTCTATTCACTAAACAATCGTCAGCATATGTGCCCTTGTGATCACAAGTCAACTTTTCAAAACGAGGATCCTTTGACAATCTCAAAGCTAATCTTGTCTTTTATCCCAACTTCTCCAATTCTGCAATTACACAATCCGATATGTAAGGAATACATTTTCCTAAAAGACAATCCATAGTATTTTTAAAAATGTCAAGTTTATTCGAAATGCTGAAATTTAAAAAATTTGTATCGAGTAATATTCTGTATGGAGGACCAAGAGCTGGGTTATGTTTAAAAAATAAATGACTTGGCTCTTATGGTCTTTCATGTAATGATAACAATAATACAATTCTTTTATTTCCACATCATTTACTCCTTTCTTTTTCTCCTCTTTAGGCTGTTCAAGATGTCGTTTTTAACATCTTGGATCCTTTTTTTAAATCATTCTCTTAATTGTAGCAAACTTTTTTGTTTTATGTGCTTTGCCCATATGTTAAAATTATAAATAAGAACTTTTGATATTGAATTTGAAGAATTACTTCTAAGCCTCTAAACATATTAAGGAGAACAGAATTAATATAGCCTCATTTGTAAAAATGCTCTTTTTATTACTATACCTGCGTCTAATTGATCATTTCAAACCACTTCTTCAAGAAACTCTACTTTTGTTAACACTTCAAATTCTTAGGTGACTATGGTAATAACAATAGTTTCTTAGTTTTAATCATCTCAATATTTGGGGGACTACTCATTTACTTTTTATTTGGTGATTTCCTTTACACTCAATAATGTCCATATTTTGGACTACTTGCCCTACTTGATGTTGCTTTATAAAAGTGGAACCTTTCTTTACATCTGATAAAGTCTCTCTACTTGCCTTACTAGTTTCCTTAAAATTCAATCTAATTATTACTTTAGTTGAACCTGAAATTAATAGGGTACTTTCTTTTTCTTCTCTTCTCCATAAAATTTCAAACTTAATTTCGAGTAAAATTCATCAATTTCATCATTATTATTATCCTAAATGGGATCATAAGAATGTAGAGACAAACATTCTTAATCTGACATTTTTCTTATAAAAATTAATCAAAATACTCTTATTTAATTAAATATGAATACAGATTGATTATAATAAGAGTAAGATACAAATTAAATTTAATTATATTGTGGAAATCTAATATTATGAATAAAAGAAATTAATTTTAAAATAAAACTAATAAAATATTTGATCATTTTTGTAAAAGTAACTTTTTTTAGGTAGATCGTTAAATTAGCGAATACTAAATTTCACTGCATCTTTACTTTCTACTTGTTCTTTTAATATACTTTTTATTTTTATTATAATCCATTAAAACTTCTGAAAAATTAAAATTAGGGAAGTAATTAAAAAATTCGTATAGTCGATCAAAACTTAAATTATTGCTACTGCTACTCATAGTACCGATATTGGGTATTAATTATGTTGGAGATTTCTAAGACTTTTCTCTCAAATATTTGATTGATCTTAATTAAATGTCCTTTATAGATGTTTAGATTTGAGCTGGTTGTAAAGATTATTAAACTAGCTTGTTATCATATTATTATTTCTATTATTGTATTTTTATCTGGGAAGGTATAATTAAATTATCTTGTTATTAGTTTAAATTCAGAGCAAGTTCTTGAGAAGTAGAATCAAAACTTTAAGTTTGCTCCTAAGTTGCTGGTGGATGATTAGTTCCATCTTATTCAGCAGATATTAAAGTACCATTTTTTTCTTCTATGAAATTATCTGTGTAATAAAGCCTTTGCTGAGTTTGAACTCCCTTGAAATGATTTATATTTTTTACCTTCATATTCTTTAGGGAATTAACTCTATGTTATGCTCTTATAAATCTTTTTCTATTCAAATTTTTTGATCCATTGTACTTTAGAATCAACTTCTCGATATCAGGCTTATAAAATAGATAAGAGCATTCTATAATCTAATGATTTTCCGATTTACAAGCAACACAATTAATCCCCGCAACTGTTAAGTTTTGCATTAATTTATCTTTAATTTCATGAAATTTTTCAAAATCTTATTAATCAAGACTACTAATAAATTCTTGTCTAGTAATTTTATAAACTTTGGTAAATCCAACACTTATAGCAGTGGATTATCTTGCTTATTAGGTGAAAAATTCAAATTCACCAAATTATTATCCTGGATTGAAAACAGTCAACTAAGTTTGGGAATTGGCTTCGATTACTTTAATTTAACCATAATCAATAAAATATAAAGAAATATCTTAATAATTATCTTAAGAGTAAACTATTTCATCTGGACAATATTTGTATGGTTTTATTTTTTTAGATATCTCTTTTAAAGATTATTCAGAAAAATTATTAAGTAAAAGCGAGCTATTTTAAATTAAATGTTTAAATATCATATACATCAATTCATTTTTTAATTCAATTGATAATTAATTTTTGATTTAAGATATCTATGAAATAAGAGATGATATAAGATACCAATTCATTGTTGTAATTTAATGATTCTGTTTACATATATTAAAGGTAACTTCTAATTCTATCTTATAATTATAATGGAATATTATGTTATCTCATATACTTGGTTATTGCATGTAAATTAAAACTATATTGATTTAATTAAAATATACATAAATTATGATTTTTAATCATTTATAGTAGATAAAATAGATCCAATTTTATTAATAGAAAACGCAAATACACCACAAGCCATAAACATCAAAATTATACAAATTAATGTTT
>JPFM01000056.1:117501-166659 GCA_000733375.1 Paramecium sexaurelia
TAGCATTTATCTTAATTGACTTTAAAATTCATTATATCTTGGCAATAATATAATTCATTTTATTTTAATATAAATGAATTTCTAATAGAATAAATATCAAAAAGATTTATAATATTACTCCTATAATACTAATTAAAATGTAAAAAAATCAATAGGTGTTCACTTAAAAATCTCTTTTTATTAAAATTAATACAGATTTATAATAAATAGTATAAATTAATTACCTTTACATTTTTCTTAAATGAGTAATTTTTTTATGTCTTTATTTGTAATGATTGTTTAATGACTGAAAAAAAAAAATTTAAATAGTTTGTATACTAATAGGCTTTCTTTTTAAAAAATATAAAATTATTATAGAGGAAATATTTAAATAAGTCATATTTTACAATTAAGTTATTAATAAACTATTTTACGTTCTCCTTAAACAACTTTTATTACTCCCAATTAGCCTCAAAATAACATCTTCAAAATGAATTGAAAGATTTACTTTTAATAAATGAAGAACCAAGCATAAAGGAATAGTCTATATAAAATAAACTCAGAACCTAAAAATATGGATAAAACCATTTAAAAGAAAATAGATAGTGTAGAAATTTAATTGATAAAAATCCTTAAAATACTAATAATGATGTTCAATGGAGTAGATTATTTACATAAAAAACGAGTGAAATTCTTTCATCACTTTAAATGAATTTTATTTAAGATAAGGCTGGTGAATTCAGTTTCTACAGATCTTCTTATTAGCGGCTTAAACCTTTGCAATAAAATAAATACTATTATATAAGCAGTGCAATTTATAGCGCTTATTTAAGTTTTTTCATAACCTTTGTGTTACTCAATATGGACAAACATTATTAATAACCAATTTATTAGGTTATAATAATAGCTTTTTTGTAAGTAGATACTTTAAATTATGTTATATTTATCCAATAAAAAAATGGATAAGAGGTGAAAGAATCGAAGTTCTAATTTCCAGATATTGTAAATAGTAATTAACATTTGATATGATGAATATAATTCCCATAATATTTGGTTTATTATAGGAAAGAATATATGTCATATAATTATTCCATCTAATTAGTATATTAAAAATAAAGAGAGTCATGTATGAATTGTAAATACTCTTAAGAAACCTAGCATTATATATATATTAGAGTTTCACTTTGTTTAATTCATAGCATTATCATTAATTTAATTATAGTAGATGAAAGAAAAAAACTATTTTGATGAATTCTTTGTTTTGTTTTATAAATCAGAGACTGCTAATTTTTTTACTTACACAATAAGGTTTTTTATACTAATATATTATTTTTATTCCATTTTTCGATTTACTCAAAATGAAAAGAGGAACCTCAATAATTTTTTCATATAAAATCATACCAAGAAGAAAATTAATAAATACATGAATAATCTAAAACTTAATATAAAGCAGATTTAATTTTTTAGACTGCTTGCCTTAGTCATATGCTAAAGAATTCAAATATTAGAGGTATCTGCATTTAATATCTAAAATACCAATATTAAAATCTTCATTTTCAGATAGGACATTGAAGGAAATTTGTAATTTAATTTAGGAATACACTTACAATCCAAAACAATCGATTCTAACTTAGGAAACATCAAATTAGTGATTATTTATTATTTATTATTTATCAGGGGAAGTGAGAATCTCTTAAAAAAGAGGTCCAATATAAGGGAATTGTGAAAATAATATGAAGGTGTTAAAGAAAGGATAGATATTCAACAATAAAGCATTCTACAAGAATTCTTATTCGAATATTTGTGGGACTTCGATAGGATTTAGTCAAATAGCTTAATTGGATCTTGAAAGATTTTAGGAATGTATAAAACATAATTAACAAGAGAGATAAAAGTATAAGATGATGTTGGATTAAATAAAAATGCAAGGATTTAATAATTTATGTCTGATTCGTTGTTATGCATGTGGTAAATCTCATGATATTGATGAATGCTATCATGTATTGTATAATTTTTTGTTGATAAGAATTTGATTAAAAAAAGGATTTTCAAAAATAAAGTATTTAATAATATTAAGGAAAAAGAGGAATTGACTAGCGTCTAATTGAAAATGGCAAAATTGCAAGATAGTATATATTATCATCATTAGAAACAGTTTTAAAATCAAATCGAAAGTAAATCTTAACACACTCCTTCCAAATATTAAAAATGCCACACTAACATACCATAATAATAATATTAGAGAAAATCCTAAAGATCACATCGTAGGTCTTATTCAAGTGTTTCTGAATCTGAGAAAGGAGGAAATTAGGTCTTAAAATAATAATAATAAGATAAACCAACTTCTAAAAATGGAATAACATCATCAAGATTTACAGATCATCAAATTTCAATACATAATATTTCGATGGAAGGTCTATTTTATAATTAGATTAAAAAAATTCATAATAAATAGAATTGAATCCTAATCGATAGGATAATTAGCCTATGAATATGGATTTGAAAATAATCCAAAAAGTATTAAAGATACAATTAAAATCTATTTATTAATCCTATTAAATAATTTCATAATTATTACAATTTTTATTGCATCAATTTAATTAGGAAAATAACAATGAAACTGAATTAATATTAATATATTATTTAGCTATTGAACAACTCATATAGAAGATATTAATATTAATTTGAGGATTCAATATTAAAAATACAACGTGATATTAATAATACTATGTAAATTTTTGCAATTGATATGTTTCTTAGTACAAGTATTATCGAAAAATTAGAAATAAAAGGAAAATTAATTCATGACAAGTTAGATAATATAGTACAATAGATATTGCCTATAGAGAGTATTATATAAATTGCTTAGTGG
This sequence comes from Paramecium sexaurelia, assembly GCA_000733375.1. NCBI lineage: Eukaryota > Ciliophora > Oligohymenophorea > Peniculida > Parameciidae > Paramecium > Paramecium sexaurelia. The sequence goes on from JPFM01000056.1 coordinate 120,353, forward strand.
TTAGAATAATTTATAAAATTGTGATAAATTATTAATATATAAAATGAGTGATTATGCATCTTCTTTGGGGTTCATTTAATTTTGGGGACATTCTAAATAATTGAATCTTGTCACTCCTTAAATGAGTGGTACAATCAATATATTATTGAGTGGAGTAAGTGATATACGTCATATACTTGAAACTTGTTTATGCAATCATAATAGAGATGATTTATAAGTAATAGAATCAGGTTTATTATGTAGCTTAATTTTTATATTCATGAAAAATATAAAGAGACGGTCTGCAGATCTTTATTGCTATTATTGATAATACATACAAAGAATTTTACATACAGAGAAAGATGTGATATGTTTCTAGAAGTCTTTGGAAATACATTTTTAAGAGAATCTACTACCAATTATATTGATAAAGTTATTCCCTTTTTGGATGATTTGATTGCTAAAGAAACTAAATTTACATCAGCTCTTAATCTAATGGTTGATCTTCGCGAATTGAAATTCAAAGATAGAGATGAAATGACAGAAGTAATAAGGTCTTGGTATTCATATCATGAATTCAAAATTGAAAAATTAAGAGATCAAAGATTAAGACATCATTATGGTACAAGATTTGATCATCGTCTTAATATGATTGATTGGGATTATCAAATGAATTTGAAAGATTTTGCTCCTATTATTCATTTTATACATTATAGAGAATGGAGATAGTCTGGTATTGCATTTGAATCCAGATATGCAAGCTATCCTACACCTAATAGAACATTAGCTAGTTATTTACCAGGAAAACATAAATAAACCAAAGATAGCCTATTAGTTAGAGGTTATTGGGGAGACATTGTTGTCTCACCTTATATTTCATTTGGAATCTATACCAGTGTTTAACCTGAAAATGAATAGCTTTTCAAAGTAAGAAATACTTAATAAGTATCACATGCTGTAACTGTTTCAGAATTTAATATTCAACACATCATTTAAAAATTTGATAATGGAACAGATTATCATATTCAAGTTGATGAATATTTAGAAAGATAAGATAATAATAAATAAAAAAAGGAAGAAAATGAAAAAGACAAAGACAAAGAAGGATTAGAAAAAATAGATGAAAAAGATGAAGATAACGAGTAATAAGAATAATAATAAAAAGAATAGCAAGAAGAATTATAATAAAAAGATTAATAAGAATAAGAATAAGAATAATTATAATAACAATAAGATCAAAAATAAGAAGAATAATAAAAATAAGATCAAAAACAAGAAGAATAATAATAATAAAAATAAGAAGTATAATAATAAGAATAAGAAATTTAAGATAAATTAGATAAGACTAGCATTTCTGAATAAAATACAACAATCACTGATAGTTCTATAAAATAAGTCATTACAAAAGATGACATGATTATTTAAATTCAATAAGATCCCTTAACAAGTATGAATAATATTTAATATTTAGCTTTTTAAAAATTAAAAGTAAAAATTATACCAATCTTTGAAGAATTTGATAAATTATTTGTTAAAAAGAAATATCAAAATTTTTTTGATGTTGGTGTCCTAGGATTTATGGAATCTATCAAAGTTAAAGATCCAAAATTAAAAGAATTATTTAAGAAATAATGTTTAATATATATATAATTATAGCTACATTGTTTGTTGAATCCACACAATTTATAGTTCCATTTACAAAAGAGGAGAGAACAAAAGGAAATGAAAATGTCTAAAAGATCGGTGTTAGTGATGGAGGATGGAGTTTATAAAATGGGAATTAGGAATATATTACTTTAATCTAAAAATGAGAAATTAATATATATTGTTTTTAGCATTTTCTATTTTTCTTCCGTAAACTGGTCCATAAAAACGTAAAGCGAAAAATCAGGCGTAATTTCTAATTAAGAAAAAGAAGGTTGAAATAACTGAAAAATAACCTAGTAAAAGTTATTAGTTGTGTTAGCTTATTTATATGTTATTTCTATATTTTTCATAAAATAGATTGCTTATACTTTAGATGGTGATGAAAAACAAAACTATGAATAGATATTCAAAAAATCATGGATATTTATGATTTTATTATTACATAATCAATCAATGAGAATAGCATCAGAAAATGAATTACCTATTTTTTTACTTGGTTTTGGTTCCGGTAATGGAGGAGGTAGTTTAGATTTTTTAGGTTCCGCAACAACCTGATTGGAGATTCTTAAAATGCGCTATGAAATCTATTCTAATTGAATAATTCTGTTATTATTGCTACGAGTGGATTCTGGAAGAGTGGATTCTTGCTATTTCAATAAAGCTCTCAATTCAAGATTTTCTACTTCACCCTAAAAGAATTAAGCACTCTGTTTACAAACTAATTAAATGAAACTTCATTAATCTTCAGGTTAAACTATTTGATTATTGTAAGAATGCACATCTAATATGCATCAATTTACAATCCTAGGATCATCTGTTTACAAATTGGACATTTCCATTTTCTTGGAATTACATTCTTAATCATAGTTACCAAATTTTCTAATGAAAAACATTATATATGTTCACAAATATTGCCTCTGGCTGGAGTCTATATTTAATTTAGATCATAAACACAATCTAAACTAACCTTTATACTCTCCATTGTTACTTCATCAAATTAATTTTATAAGATAGATAATTAAATTAATTTTTTGCTTTGTTCAATCCCTAACAAACAACTTTAATCAACCTTAACTTTTTTTATAAATTCACTTAATTTGTAAATCCTTACTTAAAATATTCCTAACATATATGGGATTCCTTAATTTATTCTATAACATTTTAAATCAGGCGTTCCATTCAACTCTCTGATAGTCAGTATATTCTAGCCTAATTCAGTATTAAGCATCAACTTTTCATCTTTTCTTTTTTTTAAGGAACTATTGCTTGCTAAAGGCTTGAAATCTTATATTTTTTTTCCATTTAGCTGAAGATCACCAAAGTCAGGCCATGAAATATCTTCAAATTAGCCATCTATTTTTATTGATCTTAATTCTACTAAATGTTCTGATGGTAATCCTTTTTTCATCTAAAATTTCTATGTAAACTAATTTGCCCTCCCCTCTAATGATTAAAATATTGCTGGATCTAAAATTGATTCTTATAATTCATGAAATGGATCCATTCCGATTAATATACATTCAGGACAAACAAACACCTTTTTTGGTTTCTCAATCCTTAAACATGAAATATGAAAGTAGTTTTTACAAACAGCACATCTTAATGCCAATGGTTTTAATACTATTTGATTACTCTTCTTACAAACACAATAAGGACAATTCAATTGCTCTTCTGTTGGATTTTAATATTAAGCTAATTGAATCAATTCAGAGTCTTATTTTTACTCTTTCTATTATTATTCTTCTGAAATCTTTTGATTAAAATCAATTTCTATATCAATTACAATTGGCGATGACCGTGTACTCTAAGAATCTATTAATTTTTCTTAATCAAACAAGAATTGTATTGTTGAATTTTGATGTTGATAGAAATGATGTATACGCTAGTTTATATGATCGATTATTTTCTTTAGGGTACTATGCCTATTGATCTTTGGCACGTCATCCAAATTAAAAAAGCTTCCTATATATAAATCACTAATTGTTTTAGGAGGATAAAAGATTTGTTTTTAAATCATCTTCTGTTTTTGGAGATTGAAAATGAATTCCAAAAATATTGCCTTAAACTTCATTTCGAAATCCTACTGAATATTGAACTCTTCTGATAATTCACTTTGAACCTTACTGTTTATCTATTAATTATTTTATTTACTCACTTAGCTAATAAGTATCCCTTCATCAAGATATTATGGTATTAACTAATTTAATTCTTCTCTGATCTCTTTTAAATGTTTTTCAAGTTCTTTTTTTTACATTACAAATATATATATTTTAAATATTCGATTATATATTTTCTTAATTAATACAATGATATTTAAACTTTTATCATATCTTTTTTTTTCAAATACTTTTTATTCCAAACATCCTTATTTCTAGATTAATCCATCATTTATTCATTCCACCTTCTATATTTCTAATGATGATGACAAACTAATAATTATATTATTGATATAAAAAAAATATATATTTATCAATATAATTTTCATATCTTTATGATTAATATTAGTTCTCACTTTAGAGTAATTTCTTTTAACAATAAAAAATAAATATCAACTTTTAATTTAATGATTTCTGATTACATAAGTCTTGATTAATTAGCTGAACTGATGAACTGTTAGTAAACAATCAGAAATTTGTCAATTGTTAGTAATCAATAACAGAATTATGTAAAGATAAAAGAAAAATTATGGGATTAATCGTTCAAAATCAATCTTAACACAGCTAATGAATTTAGTAAAGAATAATTACCATCTACTATTTCAGATTTATATATTTATAAAAATAAGAATGATAAAATGCATTTAATAAATCTAATCAATTTTTAAGCTGATTCTAATACTCATTTACCATAAATCATTGAATCATTCAAAGTAACTGAAGGTGCTTTATTTATTATAAATGAATATACTATAGAACTTCATTCTTTATTTAGGTAAGCCTTGTTTTGGAAAACAAAACCAATAATATTATTCAATAATTTAAATTCTATATTTGCAAACTATGAATATGATTGTGAGATATATTACTAATAACTAGTAAAAACTATTCATGCTTTAAATTCTGATATATAATTATACGCTTAAGAATAAGCTGAGGCATTTATTATTAACCCAGAAGATATCATATTTGGCTAATCCCATTACGAGCCATGGGCGTTTACAATTGAGAGTTTTGCATAGATATATTCCAAAAAATTTGGATTAATTGAAGATAAAATTAAATAAAAATTATGGGGAGATCATTTTTATGATGATGAATCTTAATAATGGTTACTTAATAATTCTAATATCAATGGAAAAATACTAAAAAGAGGTTTCATAACTCTTATATTAAATCCCATGATAATGTTAGTGAAATACATCATAGAGAGATCAAACTATATTAACAGAAAAATTTAAAGTATACGGATTCCATAATTGCATAGATAAATAATAATTAAATGGTATTTAAATTTTTCATAAAACAATTTCTAATTGGTTAAATGGATTATAAAGTTTATTTTAGACAATTTCTGTAAAAATTCCATCTCCAAAATAATCTTAAAAATATAAAGCAAAATTATTGTATACTGGACCTTCAAATGATTTATGCTTCAAATCAATATACGATTGTAATTAAAATGGCCCTTTAATTATGTACATTTCAAGATTACTTCCCTAATAGGATGAGAAATTTCTAGCTTTTGGAAGGATTTTCTCAGGTCAATTAAGCGCTAAGTAATAGTTCAGATTACTGGGCTAAAACTATAAACCAGGAAGCTCATCGGATTCTTACACAACATAAGCATCGAAATTATATATCTTTTAAGATAAATACCCATTAATTATTCAAAATCCAATTATATGTGGTAATTTTGTTGCGTTGGAGGGAGTGGATTAATTTATATAAAAGTCATGTACTATATCAAGTCATCAAGATTGTTATATCCTTTAGCCATTCAAAACTTAATAAGGATTCATTAGATGCTAAATTAAACCAGAAAATGTAGAAGATTTACCGAAAATGTTAAATTCTTTAAAAATTTTAATTAAATTAGATTAAAATATTGAAATAATTTAAAATGAAACTGGAGGAATTGAACTTTTAGGAAAAAATCAACAACATTTAGAAAAATCTATAGAAAGGTTAGAAAAAATAAGTAAACTAAAATATAAAAAATCAAATCTATTTATTCCAAATTATAAAGAAACTATCATATCCAATTCTTAAAAAGATTGTTTTGCAATATCTTAAAATAAATGCGTTAGACTATTTGCCTAAGCTTAATAATTTACTTCTGATGCTTTTGATTTAATACAAAAAGGGAATTGTTTGACCTAAGCTTAAGGATAAAATTAAATCATTTCTATCCTAAATGAAATGGATTAATAAGAATCTCCTAATATAATTTGTTTCGGCCCTGAATAAGAAGATACGAACGTTTTAATTGATTCAACAACAGGTTTACAAATTTAGAATTCAAATTTTATTAAAGATATTTTACAAGGCGTTTGGAGATGGACGACAAAAGAAGGAGTTTTATGTCAATAAAGTCAAAGAGGAGTCCGTATTGATGTTAGGGAAATTTAAATAAATTTACCTGATAAATACAAAACTAATAATTAAATTTTTATGACTGCTAGAAGGTTATTTTACGGAACATTTTTGTCTGCTAAACCAAAACTATTAGAACCCGAATATGTTGTAATAATAGAATGTAATATTATTTATTTGGAACTTATAATCAAATCGTTGGAAAGAAGAGGTATTTAAATCTTTTCAATCAAATATCAATTTGAAGATATTGTAGAAGTATTATTATGTTTAAGTTTAAAGCTAAAATGTTAAGTTTCTGTTTCTTAATCATATGGACTAGATGAAGAAATAAATTAATAAACAAACAACTGTGTTTAAATATAATACAATTTAAATCAATATGGTTTAGTGGATGGTGACCCATTATAAGAAGAATCGAATGTATTATTTCTATTAATTTAGTCTGGAAAAATTATATTGCAATTAAGAAAATTAAAAGGTTTAAAAATAAAATTACCACAAATTGAGGAGTATCTCTGAAAAATAGAATGTATAAAGATATTAAAATAAACATAATTTTTTTTTTATTTAATTGATGCAACATGTAATATATATAAAATATCTTAATTATAAACTTTATAAGTAAAACAATTAATAATTATTTTGATGAAATATATTTATATAATCTAAATACATACGTTTAATATGTGTGGTAATTAAAACACACAGAATTTATAAATGGAAAGGTAATTATGAAATACAAGGAGATATTTGTAATTGATTGTAATGGAGTGAAGATTTAAAAAAAATTGTTTAATTTTTGACATATATAGTTAATTGTATGAATGAAATGAAAAATCATTAGCCACCTCTCAATCTCAAGACTAAGTGGAGAGTTGATTCTTTTTAAATGTTATAGTCTGAAAGTGTTCTTCCATCTTCTAATTACTTTCCTGCAAAAATGAGTCTTTATTAATCAGGTGGGATTCCTTCCTTGTCTTAAATTTTAGCTTTGACAGCATCAATTGTGTCTGATGGTTCGACGTCAAGAGTGATTGTCTTTCCAGTCAAGGTCTTAACGAATATTTACATTCCACCTCTCAATCTCAAAACTAAGTGGAGAGTTGATTCTTTTTAAATGTTATAGTCTGAAAGTGTTCTTCCATCTTCTAATTACTTTCCTGCAAAAATGAGTCTTTATTAATCAGGTGGGATTCCTTCCTTGTCTTAAATTTTAGCTTTGACAGCGTCAATTGTGTCTGATGGTTCAACATCAAGAGTAATAGTCTTTCCAGTTAATGTTTTTACAAATATTTACATAATCTATTAATATTAATAATAAAAAAGTATTATTTCAGAAATTAAGTATTATATTTTATCTGATCAATTCTGCTTAAAGAATGTGTATGCTTTTATTTTCTTAAACTCCATTGGGAATATTAATTATTTATAATTACATTTTTAATTACTTTTAATTTACACAAATTGTAATAGATCATAATCAAATCCTAAAGATCCAGTCTGTTTTTTACTTTTAAATAAAAAATAGTATCATTTAATGATTTATCTAAATTGATCTATTCATTTATTTTCACACACACATTATCAAGAATAATTTCCATGAAATTTTTACTATGTGCAACAATTTGTTTATATTTTTCAACTTAATTCAAAAGCTTTAAATAGTAACTTTTAAATTTCCTTAAAAGATATACATTGATGCTAATAATCAGAGTGCCTATTTTATATCAACTAGTTCTTAATAGCATATTTATAAAATAACATCAAAACGAATACATATTTATTAATAATTATTATATTATATAAATTATGAGTGAATAAGATTACCATGCCAATTCACGTTATTCAACACTCTAATCAAATAATTACTAGAGTTAATTATTATCTACTCATTTTGAAAAATTATTAGATAAAAATGATGCTTTTTTCAACCATCTTAAAGGAGACTGTATTTGTGGTAGATGTATTTGCGGATAATGCAAATGTCCAAAGATGCTTCTGTCGAATGATTTTAAGAAAGGATAAGAGTCGTTATATTAAAGAGATTTTATCACCCATGGCAAATAGAAGTAAATTCCTCTAATTGATCACAATGTAACTTACAAGAGTTAATTGCCAATGGATATAGAAACTATTTAAAGAGTAAATGTAAAATTTATTTTTAGAGCACTTATTAAGCCCATCCAGATGCTAAACCTGCTGAATCTTTAAAACCTGAGTAAAAGGTGTTTTTGATTCCATTCAGTAGCTCATCAGCATACAGAGTATAATTATATAGATTATAATTAGCTTGATTATGCTGGAGGAGGTATGTCCTCTCTCAAAATAAATCCTCCCCATCATCCTACTGTTGTAGATATGCCTATGACTACTCATTCAACATATTAAGATAACTTTTATAAAAAACCTATTCCAAGAGAAGAGTTTTTAACAACTGCAAACAAAAGCAGTTTTAAAAGTCCTATATCTCCAGAATTGCCTTTTATTCATTAATCTACTAATAGCGCTTTTTATAAGCCATATCAAACTGGAAAGTTGAATAAAGTTGATCCTGAATAAGTAAGTCTAATAAATACAGAATTAGAAAGTCAAAATGATCCCAGCGTTTGATGGCTAATTTAATTCAACTACTCAAAAAGATTTTGATGATAAAAATCCAAAAAAATGTCCATCCAGAGTGTTTTTGAACTCATTATACAAATAGAAACTTTAATAAATAGCTTGAATTAAATAAATGAAAAATATAAATAAATAAATCTTAGTTTTCATTTAATTTTAATAATTTTTTGAGATATTTCAAAACTTCTAAATGATGATCATAATTCTTTATTTTATAATCTCATACATTTTTCATAGCAAATAAGTCAAAATGCTGAATTCAATTATGATTTTACTTAATCAACAGACCCAAGAAGTTATTGTATTCAAGAACCTTTGAATAATCCCAGTATCCTTCAATTTTTGAGAATCTTTCTGCTACTTACAAGTATAATTTGAATAATCTTTTTTTGATATTTTATTTAGTTCTTAGATTTAAATAAGAATATCAAAAATAATTTAAAATTTTGAGATGCCCTTTGAGATGGCTCCGCTAATACAATCGATTAAAGCTTACTAATTCGTCTACCTTATTAAATTCTATAACTAATATTTCTAATTGGTCTAACATAAACAATTAGAGGATTTAGTATAGAATGGATAAATTTAAACCATACCAAAGATTAAATAAAATGCATCTTTATAATGAAATTATTTAGCATTTAGATTTCAGATCATAATTTTATATTTTGAACATCTAAGAATTATTATATCTTTTTTCAAATAGTAATAGCGAACAAATGTAACTCTTTTAGGTTGGCGTTCGATTATCTGATTTAAAAAAGGAAGAACTATTTTCAGGAGTCTAAGATCAAAGTTAAAAGGGGATGAAACTTATTCACTTTACTTTTACGTATATATACTAGATGATTAATCTTTTTTCGTTTATTCTCATTTTGTTCTGCATTTATATTTAATTATACAAGTAAAGATAATATCCTTAAACATTCTAATAAGTATTAATTAATTTTCTCTTAGAATGTATTATTAAATAAATAAATTATTAATTGAAAACCCTATAATCATAAATTCTTTATTAATAAATTAAAAGCTTGGTTTTTTAAATCAAAATAAAATTCTACACCTTTCATTAATTTTGAATTACACAGTAATTTCTTGCTAAATCATAAAAAACACAACTTCTTATTTTTTTTAAAGGATTTAGTTTTTTATTTCTTACTTTAGGTTAAGGTTTGAGCTTTAATATATTAATAGATTTTAGTAATAATCATAAAATTATATTTTAAGAAATAATATGTGTTTTGTAAAATTTTTAATCATTTTAAACTATTTGGATAATATATATACATTTAAATTTATATTTTTCCATTTATTTTTAATCTAACTAATAGATTTTGAGCATAATATGTAAAAATATATTAGATAGGAAAACATATTATTATACCAAATAAATTATTCAAAAAGTTTACAAACTTATATCAAATTTTAATGTTAATGAGTAAATATTCAAATAATTTCTAAACAAGTTGTATTGAAATATATCATTAGATTCTTAAACTAATGAAGAGAAAATAAAATTAAAAAGTGATTTATATTTTATTCACTTAGTGAACAATTCTATCAATAATTCTCTTATTTTAAAGTATTTTATACCAATGAAAATTACAACTAGTTATGAGATATTTAAAATGGAACTTTTAGTTGAGATTGTTTTTTTAATATATTCCCAATGGAGTTTAAGAAAATAAAAGCATACACATTCTTTAAGCAGAATTGATCAGATAAAATATAATACTTAATTTCTGAAATAATACTTTTTTATTATTAATATTAATAGATTATGTAAATATTTGTAAAAACATTAACTGGAAAGACTATTACTCTTGATGTTGAACCATCAGACACAATTGACGCTGTCAAAGCTAAAATTTAAGACAAGGAAGGAATCCCACCTGATTAATAAAGACTCATTTTTGCAGGAAAGTAATTAGAAGATGGAAGAACACTTTCAGACTATAACATTTAAAAAGAATCAACTCTCCACTTAGTCTTGAGATTGAGAGGTGGCTAATGATTTTTCATTTCATTCATACAATTAACTATATATGTCAAAAATTAAACAATTTTTTTTAAATCTTCACTCCATTACAATCAATTACAAATATCTCCTTGTATTTCATAATTACCTTTCCATTTATTTAATGGATAAAGTGATGTTATTTTACCTTTTAGTTTTTTTTAAAGCACTTAAAAATATGAAATTTTTATATATCTTCTTATCAACGTAATCATTTGCAATTATCTTTATTCTTATATTTTTTTATTTTAAGATTCGAAATTTATTATAAATTTGAGGCATTTAGATAATTTTATTCCTTATTTTTAATTTTTTGTCATCTTTTTATTAATCCTATATTTTACTCCTCTTTATATTGGCTATTTCTTAAATATTTTGTTAAAGTTTCAATGATTACTATCAGTTAAATTATTAATTGAAATATTTATGGTTATTACTTATATAATTTAGTTTATTTATGATTGAGATTTTAAGTCAATCAATTATTTACCTTCAAAAATAAAAATAGTTAGTATATTCTATCCTAATTATAGACAAAAAGAAGAAAACTTTTCTTAGAGTTTTTGAACCATCAAGTTTACAGCTAATCTATCTGCTTTCTATATTTTAAATGATTATTTGATATTTGATCACTTTTATTATTATTTATATGAATATTTTTTTTGATTAATTGATTAGAAGATTCTCTCTTCAAAAATTAGACGATAATCCTATATTGATTAAAATATAAGTTTGCCTTAGAGACATAGCGAAACACTATAATTACGATCAAAGATTTAAAATAGGAAGGCCAAGTTATGTGTTTATTATGCTCGTTTTTTTGGCAATTTTAATAACTATAGTTAAGCTATTTTAGTCATTAATTTTGATAACTTTTGTTATATGGAAATCTTTTATTGTAAAATCAAGTAATATATTTTAGACATTAAAAACATCATAATCTAAAAAGTCTTTAACACTTGAGTTAAAAAACTGGATGTTTTTTGGTTTGCTTTTATTGTTTCATCCATTTTTGAAGATTATAGATCTTATTCCTCCTTTTATTTAATTATTTATATATAACATTCCTTGGTTTCAAAACTCAAAGTAAATAAATATTTTATTTAGATATACAATTCAATTTTTTGACTTGATAAATTAAATATTGCCAGAAAAAACTAAATTATGGCTTCAATTACAAAAATAAGAATAAGAAAATATTAATGATAATTATAGATAAATTTTAGAAGCCCAAAAAATGAACCGGACTCATCTAAGATTTTGAATTTGTGATATAAATTATTTAAGATTAAAAAGTTAAATAAGTATTTTTTATATCCTTGAATTCAAAATTGAATTAATATAAAGGAGATTAAATGTAAATGTAACTAAAGTAAAATCTAAAGATAATAAAATAAATAAAAATCATTTCATGTTATAAAAACGAGATATTGTACTCCTAGCAACCTTAAAAAAAGATCAACCAGTAGCAAGTCAAAGAAATAGCCAATAAAGCCGCAATATCAGATCATTATTTTAAATTAAGTTTGATATACTTAACTTTTAGTACTAGCAAAAAATGGAGATGGATTTAAAGTGAGAAAACATATAAATTGCTCACACAAACCAATTATTCACACCAGAAAGTTCAAATATGTATTTTTAGTGCAAAACATTAAAGTTAAAAATAAAATTGTTAAAATCAGGTTTTGGTATTTTAATTTTGTAGAACCATATACTCTATCGTCTTTAAAATTAAAAATAAAATAAAAGCCATCATTTTTTATTTATATTACACTTTTAATTTAAATTCTAAATTCTTTTTTTCAGATAGAAAAGGCTAGATTTTGAGATTTTTCTTAATTTCTTTATAACTTTGATCTTGAAGTACAATTAATACTATTATTCCAAATGAAATCAAAACTTTAGTTCCTACGATTTGATTATATTTTCAATATAGAGTCTCCCTCTAGTTAAATAGAATCTAAAAGTAAAAATAGTTGTTCAATTCTATACATTTGGTTCAAAATCTTTATTAATTAATTAAATTTAGACATTTCTTAATTTTAATTCTCCCTTTAATTGTTTAGCTTAATCTTTGCTAACATCTTGAACTTAAGGAAATTCTGTCTCTTGATTTCAAATTAATCACTATTAAGCTCTATATTTTAAATTATCATTTATTAGATTCATTTTTACCAGTAACTAATTTTTGCTTTGGATTCCTACTAAATTTAATTCTCTAAAATTTGATATTATATACTCCTTATCATATAGATGCAAATCTTCATTAGATTTTAAATTATATAAACGCTTATTATTCAATTGATATCAGAATCCAATTATCATGATAAATTTTTTATATTGTATTATGTATGTTTCTTGATGTAAATTTTGGTTGCTTAGATTATTCTATGCATAGAGAGAGTGATTAAAACTAAAATAATAATCTAAGATTATTTTCTTTTAATTGCTTTTTTTGACTAGCAGTGTTTTTACTTGAGGGTTGAAAATTTCAAATTATTGATGTTCATAACAAAACTAAATTCAATGTAAGCATTTCAATAATTAATAAATTTTAAGATAATTTTTTTAATGGTCAGTTGTTTTCATTATTTTTTTTGGTTATTAGCTGATTGTTTCAAAGCAATTTCTAAAATAAGTAAAACTTTTACAATTTCAGATTTCAAGAATATTTAAATACTGAAGTTTGGTAATCATTTAAAAATTGATTCACAATATTTTGACATTAAATAGTTATATTAAAGTGTAATTAATATTATTAAATTATTTAAAATTTGAAGATATTTAGAGTTTTAATTTTTAATTAATATTAAATTCAATAAAAAATAAAACTTTCAAACATTATTTTGAATTTAAAGAGGGCAGATTCAAATCTGTAGCAATAATTATTTAAAGAATTTTTCCTATAAATCAGAATATAATATCGAATAATTAAACCATAATTAACAATCTACAGAATTTAAGATATATCAACAAAAAATATAATTAAATGTAATAATTTCAATTTTAAATTTACATCATTTGTTATGGATTGATTTCTTAGAGTGAATAAGATTGATCTTCAAGATTTTCCTATTTAATAATAATAATTCTATTTACTTGATAATCAACTCTCATAATTATATTCCTTTTGCCATTGTTTTTGTCTTACGAACGTTTTATTTTTTTTTTATATTTTCGCAATTTATAGTACAACACGATAATGGACATTATTTAAATTGTAATAATGGTTACTAATAATACAATAACTTAGATCATTTAAATAAATACTTATAGTTCCAATTAGATAAGAAGAATCTTAAAATATAAACAAAATTTAGACTGTCACCCAAGGGACAAGTATTTTAAAAAATGTACCATAAACGCAAGGTAGCTATGTGTTATCAATTATAAAATAATTAGAATTATTTATTTATTATTAAACATTGGTTTATCCCAATTATTGAATATAATCTTTTTATAAAGTACAACTTTGAGTGCAACTTTAAACATCCCTAAGTATCATAACATTCTGTTAATAACATGACAAATCTTTTTAATCTTACAATTCAATAAAATCAAACTTCTGAGAATAGAATCCTTCTGAATTTTTTTTCTATAATTATCAATTTCAATACTAAATTTGCTAATAATTTTGTTTATGGTGTTATTTCTTAATTTGTCCCCTATGAGGTAGAATTCGAGTTAAAAATGACGTATTGATTCTCTAATAGAGGGATTTCAATATTTAGATCAATTCTAAGTCCTGTATTTTATGAACAATAGACTGTGTATATAATAAAAATTATAAATCTCATAATTTAATAATAAGTTTGATGCCACTAAAAATGGCTGCAGTAGCTAATCCATAAACAAATCTATCATCTCTATTTTAAAAATATGAACAAAGGATTGCTAATGATGGAAATCCTATGCCTGCACATAGATAAAGAGGCATAATTGTCTGGTATTTATAATTCAAGGTGAGCTTTTGATTGAAGCTTTCATTAATCTTAGGATTCTCTGTTGAGAATATCCAGTCTCCTTTATCGATGGTGCAATCCAATATTCCTTCATAGGATTTGCTGTATAATTATTAATACTATTAATTGATTTATGGTTTTTGATTGAGTAATTCCTTTTGTTATAATACAATGATTTTACCTCCCTAATTTCCTATTCACATGCTCTAACTTTAGAATAGTATTAGTATGACAAATACATTCCATAACAGAGAAATAATGCATGTCTGACGGTAATCTTATAATCAATACTAAATGCTTATAAATTATCAATTAGTTTGATTTATTTCATAAAAATATTAATATTGTAATTAATATTTTTATGATTAGTTTCTATTAGATGAGAAGATTAAGATGATTATTATAATTAGAAGCTGCAGACCTTGATATAAAAATAAATAATAATCATTGTTGATTATTGAGTTGGAATTATGATGGGTAAATATATACAGGCATTAAAATTGGTTAAGGCACGTATATTGGAATTTAGTAGAGGCAATTCTAATAAAGTTAAACATATGATGGCGCTTATTAAACTATTGTTTGTTAAATTGGTTGTTGAATTGCAGTAATATTTTATTGCTCTTAAACATTTTAATTCTGCTAACTTTCTTCTTCATTCAACTTCTATTTTTTTTCAGGCACTATATAGTATGGATTCTTAATGTTGAGATATTTGTGTCTCAAACATGAATAAAATCGATTTTTAACACTATTCTCAGATCTTTAGTTGAGTGCTTTAGTAATTACACTCCACTTCCCTCCTATTGATTGATAAAGTTCAACAATCTTTTTATCTTCTTCCATGCTCCAAGGGGAAGTGTTAATTTATGGATCCAATTGATTAAGATAATGTTCTCTAACCTATTTTCCAGATCTGTTTTCAAAAAAAGTACTTATTAGACACCAATTAAAACCATGAACTTCGACTAGTTCAAGTAATTAGGTGTCTTCCTCCTTAGTCCATGTTCTTCGAAGCTTGAATCCTTTGATACGCTTCCATCTTTAAGAGCATTAAGATGGATTACGGCCCTCAATTCTTCGAGCAACTTCAATCCAATCATATTCTTTGTTTTTTTTTAGTTCAGCCAACAGCCTATCTTCACTAGGTGTCCATGGCTTACGTTATGATAAGGATGAGTTAGAATTTAATGACATAATTAATTTAACTTTGAATTTATAATATAGTTGTTTTAGTATTTTTTCAGTTTATTGTTCCTTCGGTTAATTTGCAAATAAATTTTTAAAAGTATTAGATAACTATTGAATAGCTATTTGCATTTTTATTTGGTAAATCCTTCATTAATTTTTCATTCTCCTTTTGAATTTCAACTACAACCATAAAAGGTCCTTGAAGATTTGGAAAATCAGTTTAAAAGAAAAATTTACTCTTACTCATATTTTACTGAAAAAGTACTGTTTTATAAGTTAAGAATTTCAATGACCATATGAAATACTTGTCAACTTACTTGTATTTAAGACATTTCACATGAGGACTTTGTAATAAATTAAACAAATAATCAAAGTAGAAGAATCAAAATTTAAATGAATACAAAATTTAAAGAAAAGAATAAGATTAATTGGGAAGTTTAGATAAATTGGTTTTATTGAGAAACGATTCAAAATTATTGAATTATGAGTAAATCTGCTGTTTTTTCACTCTCTATTGGCAATATTAAAATAAGAAATTTATTATAAAAACATTTAATCATTTTTTTAATAGGAATTATAAATCTTTGATACGGTCTAAACATTTTTGCAATAGTTTAGCCTACTGTTTATAAAATATTTATGGGGCCATGTAAACTATATTAAATATTTATTGAATATGTTGATGGTATTTAGTTATTTAGCTTGTGTTAGGATTTGATAACAATTTATCTAATATTTGAATTGCAATTTAACAAAATTCTCTTAATTATATATATTCTTATGTAGTCCATTTTTATAATTAAGCTAAATGTATCATTAATTTAATTTTTTGAATTTCTTGACAAATTCTTTTGACTTTTGCTTCTAAAGTTTCTATTAAGAAATCGTCTCCTCTATATATTATGTATTTATCTAGATAACTATCATTTTATCTTCTTTGAGGTCTCTAAGAATTGCAGACTTATAGATGTTATTCAGATAATTATATTGAAATGTATTGATCGCATGATATACAGTAAATTAATTGCAATTAGTTGGCAATCATTTATAAAGTAGAATTCTAAGTTAAGCTGTAAATTCCATATTCTATTTTTAATTATTGTAATAAGTCTGAAGAATTTTTTGATTCGTCAATAATGATGCTTTCATCGGAATTAAATGGTTATTGTACTTAATAGTATTATTATTATTACTCTTAGTGTTAATACTATAATTATTATTAATTTTATTATTATATTACTTAATTTTCTTAGTACTTTACAGGAGGATTTTAGTGGAATATTGGTTTATTATTAACTTATTCGAAAATTGGTTTTTCAAATATCTGCTTTCTTTAATGTTAAATAGAATTATCTCTACTTGTATTATTAGGACTGTTAATACAAATGCATGGAGTTATTTATTCTCTAGGAGATTTAGTCTAATTGATTATTTAATTTGCCATTTAATTATTTATGAATTATTTATTAACAGGAGAATGATATTATTCTTACTAGTTTTAATTTAATTATTATTATGATGGAGATTATTAAAGAAAAGGAGTTATTTGTCCAGAATTGAGTCCAAAAGTATTATTATCTTATGATTCATTTCTTTTAGATATTTAAATTTAAGGAGAAGAATATTTGTTTGATCTATTATGAATTTAAGAGTAATTAAGTTATTCTTATTAATAATTTTACGAGTCTTAAGGAAATAGTTTTTGTTCTAAAAGATTTGGTTTAGAGGAATATGTTTGATGGATTGGTAATTATGATGGTTATTGATAATCTTAATATTAAATAGGTTTTATAATGTTATTTTAGTTGGATAATTATTATTTCTATTTTTCTATAATTTAGTGTTATTGTTGTATGATTTACTCTCTTTATTATAATTGATTAAGATAATGATTCTAGTCTTTTTATTATTCTATGTTGTTGAACAATTGTTCATATCGCTTTTAATTTTCTAATCGTTATTATTACAATTCTTAAAGTAATTGTTGATATTCGTTTCTTTGATTGATATTCAATTAGTTAATATTATGAGCCATAATTTATTGGATATTATCTATTTTTTAGATAATTTCATTATATTTGTAATAGTTCTCTTATTTTTACTGTTGCATATTAATTTCTAACTCTTTGTAATATTGCATGATTTATTGATATTGATTTTGCATATCATTTTAATTAACCTATTGGATGACACTATAGCGATATTGTTATTGTTTTGCTTGATTTGATATAGGAGAGTTGAGTTAAGTGGAAATAGTTTATTATGATGGAGGTCTTATTATTTGAGGAGTATAATATCTTTATTGTTATTGGATTTGTCTTTCGTGAAGAACGACATGCAATAATTATTCTTAATTCTAAGGAACTGGAGAAGGTTTGGGTATTCTTGGAGGTGTAGTGTATTGATTCAACATATAAATTAAATTATAATTAATAATGAATACGCTAGATCATGTAATAGAGAATAGTGTTCACATGGGTAAATTTTAATATATAGTTCTTTTGATAATATCAATGATTGATTTTGCAGATGGAATAGAGAAAACGTTAATTGGAACCCTCTAATCTATACTTAAAAATTAATGGAATTTAAATGATCTTGATATTTCATTAATGACAAGTTCGTATTTTGTCGGGATAGTTAGTGGTACTCTAATGTGCGCGTTTTTTGCAGATAAAATTGGGAGAGCAAGAACCTTACTTTATTCTAGTTTATTTGCATTTTTGCTACTTTTATGGCATAGTTTAGCATAAAGCTTTTTAGAGATTTTATTTTTACGATTATTTTTCGGAGTAATCTTTGGTACAACTATTCCATTAGGACATATTGTGATAAGTGAGATTGTACCAGCTAAGATTCGAGGGTAAGTTATGACAATTGTAGCAACTGTCTTTATTGTCGGAAAGATATATTGTACAGGATTGCAGATGATATTTTTAGATGATTACACATCAGGTCATTGGAGATTGTTACTGATTGTAAACAGCATACCTCTTTTGCTATGCTTCATATTTTCTTTGATATATCTAAGGGAATCGCCAAGATTTTATTTCACTTAATAAAACTATGATTAAGGATTTTTGGAATTGGAGCATATAGGAAAAGTAAATAATGGAACTTCATATTAATTAACAGACGAATAAAAATAAGGGATTTTGGAATAACAGTAATAAATTAATTAGGAATAAGAGCCGACTAAAACTGTAAAACATTTGTTTTCAAAACAGTATCTTAAATTTACAATCAGAATATGGATTGTGTTTATGTTAACTTCGATTATTGAAACTACTTTATATTATTTGATGCCATTTTGGTTAGGGGATTCCCAAAAGGGTTTTATGGCTTAGATGTACATGATGCTTGCTGAATTGATGGCAGGAATAGTAGTATATTTTGTTATTGACAGTAAAAAAGCAGGAGGGAGATCTAAATTAGTATTAATCTTATCAGTGATGATATTTTTAGCTAGTCTTGCAATAATTATTATAGAAGATTCTTTTCTTGTTTATGGTTTAACAATAATCTCATTTTTACTAAAAGTCATGTTTACAGCTGAAATGGTTATTATGAATGAAAATTATACAACTCAATATCGTTCAATGGGAGTAGGTATGACTTAGACTGTTGGTAAATTTATGGGTGTCATATCACCTTATTTTATATTTCCCATGTATTCAAAGAATCTTTATTCTCCCTTTTATTTATATGCAGGTTCCATGATTATTTTGGCTATTTTATCTGCTACTTTACCTTTTGATATGACTTAAGTAGAATTGGATAATCTGGATGTATATAAAGAGAAATAAAATAAAAAATCTTTAGTAAATAGTTTCTGATTTTCTATTTATCTATATTTTAAATATTATTATGCAAAATTAATTATTAATAAACAGATCTATAGTCAAACAAGATAGGATCTCCAAAATCTTATCAAGTTATAAAACTGATGTTGAGAAGAATAGTTAACAAAGCTTTAGAATGCTTAGTTAAAAAATCAAACGAAAAGTACAAACTTTAGGTATGATAAGATAGGAAATCAAATTAGTGATAATTAAGTTAACTACCCAATTGCCAAAAATAAAATTGATGTTTCCAAAATCTTGAGTGATCATCCTAAAAGTCAATACAATATCAGTATTAAAGATTTGATCACGCACAAAAGTCAAATCTAAAAAATCTAATCCAAAAAACCCAAAGGCAACAATGAAAAAATGAGTCAAAGAATAAATACAACACAAAATGATATCTTTAAGAATTATCTTGCTAAAAAAAGTTGTAATGGCTCTAAAACTAATAGAGACTCAAGTATTTTCAGTCTCTCTACTTAGGAGATTTAGATGTCCGAATTAAAATGAGCGACAAAAGTGCACATTCTTAATAAGCTCTTTTACAAACACTGATCAATAAGAGTTATGAAAATAAATTTAATGAACCCAGAGATTCCCCAGAATTACGTTATGCATCATAACATATATTTAAAATGCTTCAACAATCAATTAATGGATAAAGTAGTCTCCTTCTCCGTTCTGGCAGTTAAGGAAATGTTGCAAATGCTTCAAAATCTAAAAATAAAATTGCTGATTCAAAATTCAATAAAATTAAAACATTTATAGAACAAACCAAAACATTTCATACTTCCACTGATCCAAATTAATTAAAATTAGAGCAAAAACCTATTTCAACTACTTATAGAAACTTTGTAAAATTAGATAAAAATAAAATTTTTACAATTGTAAAGATTGTTAATTAAGTTAAAAATACGATGGATTCATTTAATCAACAATTAATTAAATACCAAAAAACAACATCTATGATATCAAATCTTATATCTAATTAATGTAATTATCTTTTATAATAATTCAGTGTCATCTAGAGATAGTATCGAATCAATCTAATCTTTAGAATGAATATCTACATATTAATATATAATTAAAATTCACTTGAAAGCTTTAATTCCGTCAAAATGTTTTATTTTTTACGGTATTGTATTTGTGTATAGAATCCTATCACAAAAATTACTATCAGAAGGACATGTTTTTAATCTGTAAGGGTTTACAGTATAATTTAACTTTCTTTTTTATATATGAAAAGGGGTAAACGACTACTTTAATGGTAAAATTATTTATTATGTTGTTGAAAAGTTATTTAGTGTTTCAATATGAAATGATTTGGGAATAAATTACTTTTATCGTAATACTTTAGATTCATTTTCATGATAAAACGATTTAGAGTAATCTATACTTCCCTTTACTTTTTGTTATTTTAAATTAGAATCAAAAGTCTTAATCTTTCTTAATAAAAGCGAATTAAAATTACTTTTCACATCAATTTTCAAATTTTAATTTCTCAAGTTAACACTTCTTGAGAATTTATTTATACAATTTATTTTTTTAGAAAAACTTTCAACCGTTTCTATGTCTGCAAAATCCAAATCAGTTTATACACAAAAATCTTAACTAATTTTTTAGTTCATTATGTAAATTTTATTAATGCATAAAAGTTTTTGAGTAATTATAATTTATTCCATAAGAATTTAAAAATATCTATGAATGGTCTTGCCTAAGCATGGAGATTCTTTTATAAATTTAATATCTTCAAAATCATTAAAATTTAGTATTGTAAAGTGCTGTATTTATTTGAAAAATAAAGATTAATAATTTGGTTATAAAAACTCATTCATATTCAAAAAGTATTACAAAGATAACAAAAAGGCAATAATTAGTTTGAGAATTAGGAAAAAAATTACATTAATAAACTAATAATACAATTTGAATTCGAAATTACTAAATTCATAAAATAATATTATTTTAATTAAATAAGAAACAGGAATTATATAAGGTATCGTAAGTTTATTATCAATATATCTTCATAATTGATCAATTTTAAATAATTTATAGATGGATTTTAAAATCAGAACAATAATTTAAATCCATATTCTTTATTTGAAATTGAAGAAAAACTTAACAAAAATTTAAGTATAATTAATTATTGTGAAGTCATTAATATGTACAACTTGGATGATTGAAATCTCAAAAAAGCAACTTTCTTAAATCTAAATTGAAGGATTTATTCTTAGTTAATAAAGGTATTATTTCAATTATCAATATCTTACACTATTAAACATTACTGCTAGGGTTTAAAGATGAAATGACTATTTAGTCTTTTTAATAACTAAAATTGGTTATGTTTTAATATTTATTCTCTTGTTAGTGAAATGCTTCCTAATTAAAATCTATTCTATTTTCTTTAGCAAAAATGCATCAAATATTTTAAAGATATTAATTGGGATGAAAACCTTTATTTACTTGGAGAAAATATATCTATAATAGATTGCTAAATCTATATCTAAAAATTTTAATGATAAAATTTTAATTATTATTAATTTTTGGAATATTTTTATAACAATAAATTATGTCTTACATAGGATATAGATTATTGAATGTTAATATAAATCTTTGTCCAAAATAATAAATTTTAATCAAAAACAATAATTAAATATAAACGTAGATTCTTTACTAATTGTCAACAAAAATTGTTTTTTTATTTTTTTTTTGAATCAGAAATTATCTTTTCAGCATCTCACCAGAAGACGCCTTACTGTTTTTTAGTTACCTATTATCTGGATTTCTCCGATGATTCAGGGTTTACTGATTAAATACCATTCAACTCAATCATCTATAAATGTCCACTAATTAGGATCATTTAGAGACAAACTTTTAGATAAATTATACTTATTATTATTATTATTCCCAAATTATTTTCCCTTTTCTATTATTCAACCACATACACCCTTATAGTTGAACCAATTTAATTAGGAAAGTCTACTCGTTTTAAATTCTAAATCTAAAACATACCTTGCAGAGTTTAATATAATCCATAACGACTCTGCAGGTACTTATGTTAAATCACATTTCTTATTTAGTTTATTTATAATTGATTATAAATATATGGGTTTAATAATATATATTTACAAATTTGATGTATTTCTTATTAATTTAGATTATCAACCATTTATTACATATAAGGTTTGAAAATCATCAAAGTTTTTAGATAATAGAATTGATAATGTTCTAAATTTTTAGATTATAATTTCATTAGGACTTTAATAAACTCTAATATTCTTATTCTTTTTTTTTCTAGACTTCTTCTACTATTAATCTAAATATTTCCCTAAATAGAATAATGATAATAAAATACACTTTTTTTTACAAGGCTTCAATTTATAAGAATTCATCTTACATTTACATACATTATTTAATTTATAAATGAACTTTATCAGTATTTTCTTCAACTGCTTAATGCAAATCATTGGCTGAAGTTTTCATAAGATCAGACAGTTATATATTATTTATCGTTAATTTTCTCATATTTAATTATGATTTGATAAGTAATTCTTGCAATTCTTCTTAAAATATTTTTAATTAATTTTCCATATATTATATATTATATAAAATTGATTTAGAATTTTTATTACTAAAACATGCTTGAATTAAAAGAATATATAATTACTTATTTTTTAATCTACTCATATTTTAATTATTAAAAAATGTATAAAATAATCTAAAAATTGGGTGATGGTGTTTTTGGCAGTGTAACAAAAGCTCTTGATGAAAGAACTCATGAATTTGTTGCTATAAAATCTTATAGGGATAATTCTCTCAAGGATGAAACCAAAATAAAGGAAATACAAATTCTTAAGAAGCTGAATCATCCAAACATAATTAAATTAAGAGAAGTCATCAAACAAAACAAAACCATTGCAATAGTGCTTGATTATTCAGAGAGAAACCTTTTATAATATTATAAATCTGTTAAGGAGAAAAATAGAACTCTTTGTGAACAGTAAATTCAAAGCATAATATACTAAATTGCAAGTGCATTAAATTATCTGCATAGTCAAGGTTATTTGCACAGGTATGAATTTCATAATTATCATAGAGATTTAAAACCAGAAAATATAATGATATAAGATAATGGAATTGTGAAATTAATAGATTTCGGATAAGTTACATATTAAAATGAATAACATACAGATTATGTATCTACTAGATGGTATAGGGTATATAATATTTTTTTAATTAATTTAGTCTCCAGAATAAATAAAATAAGAATCATACAACTAAGAAGTTGATATATGGGCTTTGGGATGTATTTTAGCAGAGTTATATCTATTAAACCCACTCATACCTGGAACAACTGAGATAGATTAGCTATATTAGATTTAAAATCTAAATCTAGATTAACATTAGAAATTAATTCCAATTCAACCTCTAAATTTAATAAAAAGCATGCTTTAAGAGGATCCATATCAAAGAATTACTGCTATTGAAGTCTTGTAGTGTAATTGGTTATCATAGCCATTTAAATTTTTACCCAAAGAATTGGAATTGAAAGATGATACTAAATATTTAATTAGTCCTTAACAGACTCCTGCAAAAGTTCATAAAGCATTTTAGAAATAAGAAAATAATTAAAATTTGAGTAATCATCATTCTAAACCTAATTTTAATTATACTTCTTAGAATGTAATAGCAAATGAAGATGAGTTGGATTGTGGTTATATCCCATCTTATGCCACATAATTATAAGGCACAAGTAAAAAGAGATAATTAAGATTGTAACCAGATGAATAATAAAACACATCTAGATAATAATAAGAACTTTAACAATAATAGTATCAAATAGCCAGTACAATAAATTAATCGCAGTAAAATACTAAAAACTTTTACTCAAAACCGTATTTATTTAGATTAATAGTATTTGTAGATTAATAAGCACCTAGAAAAAGTTAGGGAATCAAGCAGAGATTTATTGATTTTGATATATTTTCTTAATATAAATCAGGTTTATTTAATTAAGTGTTTTTTCAGTATCACAACAATATCATCAGTTACTTATGTTTGATTAGTTAGTTTAAGTTATTTAGTAAATTCAACAGGTAAAAATGAACTGCTTGCTTTATCTGAATCCAACAATCCGCAATATTTAAATGCTTTAGCAACTAATTCTGAACAGAAAAAACTTTCGTTTTATTTTGATGGACTTAGACTCTTTTATCTAAAAAGTTTACTAAAAGTGACCTCATATTTCTTTCCATGTACTTGCTGTAAGAATTCGATTAATTTTTTTTCGATTTGTAATCTATCTACACCAATAAGTTTTCTTATAGCTAATCTAAAATTTGTAAAGTTTGGATTACTTTTCATAAAGATCATTAATTTCTATAAATTATGACCATTCCATAAATGTAACTCCTGTATCTGCATTAGCATCAAATACGAAAAGATACTTTCCAGACATCTTTATAGCGATTGCTACATGATCATATTTTGTATTTGTAAAGACTCTTTATAATTTGGCTCCTGTGTTATTTGTTTCGAATAGAAGAAGATCTCCAGATTCTACTATTTTTGTGAAGTAATCCTCTGAAATCACATTTATTCCAAAATATCTTTGAACTTCTTATTATTCTAATTTATTTTTTGGATGATTTCTATGTTTATCTAATACAATATTGAAACATCCAACCCACATTTTAGCCTCAACAGCATCTTTGGCTTAATATATCAAGGTTTAATTTAGATGAGGGAACTACAATTTTATTATTTGTTTATCTTATTAGATGTTAAAATCGAATTCCTTTAATGAAACTACTTTAATCAATTAAGTTTTTTGTTCATCATTGTATTCTTTTAATGACTGTCTGGTAAGTTCGATATAAACTTTTTTATTTTAGTATAACCATCCTTCTTTGACTGTTTAGTTTCCATCTTAATAAATTTCAAACTAATTAGATTTACTCTTCTCATCATCTTTAGTCTGATTTTATAATTACAACAACATACAGGAGTCGATATAATAATGGCTTATTATGATCTTTAACTTTTTCTTTTGATTTTATCAGGTGATTATTCAGATTTTGAATAGCAATCTGGAGTAAAGATTTCATTGTTTTACAAAGAGAATGATCGATTTCTTATCTCTGACATAGGGAAAATTAAAGAATTAAAATAATACAAAAATTTATATTTATTTTGACATTAATATATGTATATTAAATGTGTTGATAGAAATAGAAAATTTATGTTAAATAATCAATAGGATACAATATCTTAAAGTATTTAATTCTAGTTAATTAAAGATAGAATAAATTATTTTAATAACATATTATAGATGTAATTTAATTAAATGAATGTAATATTAAATATATATATATTTATATATAAATATTAAATAAGATGATAATAGATGATAAAATCTAAAAAATCTTGACATCTAACGATTTTTAGAAAGTAAGTGATAAATAAAAATTATCGCGATCAGAATTTAGTGAGTAAAGTCTGAAGAGCAATGCATCAAATCAA
The DNA here is from genome assembly GCA_000733375.1 of Paramecium sexaurelia. Taxonomy (NCBI): domain Eukaryota; phylum Ciliophora; class Oligohymenophorea; order Peniculida; family Parameciidae; genus Paramecium; species Paramecium sexaurelia. Next base: position 146,670 of record JPFM01000056.1, read on the forward strand.
ACAAAGCCAAAGAAGAGAAGAGTTGTGAAATTGAAGAATTAATTGTTATCTTCTCATGTAAGTCCTGATATTTAGAAACTATATTATTAATCTTAAAAGGTAGAAGGTGATTAATGGCGCGGAAATGAAAAGATAACAATTGAAGAAAAGAAACCGATAACATTACCATCTATACAAAAGAAGGAGTAAGGGACATCGGAACAGTCTTCTAAAACTAATTTGGGTGATCTGGTTAATAATATCTAAGAAATATTCCCATCTGATCACTAACTTTGGAGAGATCTTTAAGTTGGTGATTAAAGTATAGAAGATGTGATTGTGTAGAATCAAGATTACTTTTCGGATTTGTTAAGTATGATGACATATAACTATATTAAAAAGCATTATATTTTTAGGAGTTGGAGATTAGATCTTTAAAGAATAAGAAATAGGAATGTAAAGGTAGATACAGTACATAATATACTGATGATTACAATGATAAATTTATGAAAGATTCTACACATATAAATAGATGGATATATGAGAGAGCAAAATAATCAGCTGCATTCCTGTAGAATTCTAGCACGTATAATGTACAAAATCTTAAGTGATTAAATAAGTAACATTTTGTGCCACAAAGATTTGAGAAGTCAGACAATTTTAAACCTGATCATATGCCTAATTAGAATGCTATGTCATGTTTGTCATCCTATGCAGCTAATTTTAGAGATTGGAAAAAGCAATATCATGGTATCATTGGACCATTTTATGTTCAAAGTGAGAAGAAGTTACCATTTATTGCTGAGACAAATTATTCTCGTAATTATGTTAATCAGAAATGTGAGAAACAAGAACCAATTATTAATAAACCATTGTACTGTAAATAAATAAAATTAGAGGACCATTTCCTTTGGATACTCAATCTTTGATTCGTGAAACCACTCATAAGACTTAATTCTCTTTGCCATAGAACTGGAAAGAAAATTAATAAATAATGAGTCCTCGAAATGTAGAGATAAAAAACTTTGATGGATATCATCCTCACTTCAATAAATAATATTAATCGCCTTAAGTAATGAATTCATTTGCTGATCGATTTTTCCATTCTTCAGTAGTATAGTAATTGATGAAAAAAAATCAGAAACAAATAATAAATTGATTTATTATAAATAATTATATGTCTGTAAGAATCAAATACACTAGTATAATAGAAGCAACAACTGGATTGAAATCATTGAGTTTATCAAAAAAGAATATATTGGCTTTAGGCAGTGGAGAAGAAGAAGATTGGTTGTTATTAAATGAAGTGGATTCATAATTTAATTTACATCCTATTTAAATTGGTAAAATGGAAAAGAGAATGATTTCTTAATTGGCATGGTCTTCTTCTGGAATCTATTTGGCAACTTGTAATGATAAATTAATTGTTTGGTAATTCAATGGCGGCAATTTGTCTATTTATCGAACCTATTAAGGACATAAATTAGAAATTACTGCTTTATGTTGGTCTCCAGATGATTAAAGAATAGCTACTGCTTCATTAGATGGAAACATCTTTATTTATCATATTAAATAAGATGGTATTTAGCATAAAATAGATTGTGGTTAGAAAACAGTTGGAATATGTTGGGATCCCTTTGATAAATATATAGTTTCATTAAAATTCGATAACACAGTATTCACACATAATATATAAGGTCAATTTTTATAAAATTGATAATTGGAAATAAGAATTTACTATTTCCCTCCAAATATAGGGGAAATAATGTACAACAAAGAGAGAAGACAGAAAATTAGATTGGAGTGTAGATTGTAGATACTTAGCTATACCAAATCTAGATGATAAAGTATTAATTCATTAAATGAATAGACAATACCAACTGTAGCAATTTTGGATAGGAATTCGAATTTTTAAGTTGTTAGAACAATAGTGGGTCCATTTTCATCAATTAATGTTGCGAGATTTTCACCAATGTTATTTAAAAATTCTAATACCAATGAATATTCAAGTGTATTTGCTATTGGTGACAATGATGGTAATATAAGTTTATGGTAAATTAATGAAAATTAAATGGATGAATAACCATTTCTATTGATAAAAGGACATTAAAAAGCAGGAGAATTAATAGAAGATATAACATGGAATTAATAAGGAACAGTATTAATGGCAACAACTTCTAAAAAATATATCATAATTATAGATTTTCAAATGAGTTTAGGTTAGATTTTAAATGAAAATGAAAAATAAGAATAAATAAAGAGTCTTTATGGTGATCTTAAAAATACTGTTAAATAAATAAGGTTTTATTAACCAAAAATTAATGAAACTCTAAAATTTGCAGACATGTAACTCGAATAAACAAATGTTTAAGATGATTTCAAAAATTAAATACCTGATATTACAATATAATAAAGAGAAATTCCAAAATAAACATAAACTTAATTTAAACAAGTTATTGTTGATGGGAAGAAGAAATTAATACCTTTTGATATGAATTAATCCGAACCAAATATTAAAAAAGTCGAATCATAATAGCCATTATTGGTTATATAATAATATGAAATATTACCTAAAAGTTATTCATTTTAAATGAATACAAAAACTCTTTTATTGGAAGTTCAAAAATAATAATAAAAGATATTCAACTAAACTGTTTATGGAACATTAATTAGATGTATTGAAAATAATGTCCCTAAATGGATTGATTATGTTGAAGGCTAAGTTAAAACTATTTAATATAATGATGATCTCATTCTTATTTATACTGATTAAGCATTACTATATATAGAAAACCATATGGGTATGAGATAAGAAGCACCATTTATTTTACCATTTTTGAGTTAAATTGTTTTGAGTCCTAAAAATCACATATTATGTCTTTAAAATACTGGAGAATTTAAAGTCATTGATTTAAACAAAAAAAATATCATATGAAAGTGATATCAAAATACTTATGTAACATGTCTATGAATGGATGGATAAAAAATAATTATTAAATGAAGACGAAAAGAAAGGTAAATAAAGTATTGATCCATTGATTAAAGCAAATCTTAAAATTGATGATGAAGGTTTTCCATTTGTTGAATTTCTTTTTAAAGATTATTGTGTTTATACTTATCATAAATAATTAGGAAAATGGATCAAAACTAAATAAATTGATGTGAAGTATTTATCATATATATATATTCATTAGCAATCAAAATGTTAAAGATTAAAAACAATTTAATTTTAATCATTATTAAATTCCTCCTTAGAATGATTCTTAAATATATAAAAGATTAATCTAAAAAACTACTATTGACGATGCTATCAATGATATTTAATAAATATCAAAATTAGAAGAATAATTAAAAGTATTCTGGTCTGATGGAGATATTAAGACATATGAGAAAACATTATATACTTATATTAAGAAAGTAATTTGAGAATATAAACAAAATTAGTTATGTGATACTTAGCCTAGCAACTAAGAGAAATTATAAAATATTATTGAAACCTTGATTACTAATTAAAATTCAGTTGAATATAAATATTTAAGCGAAAGAGTCAAAGATATGGAGGAGCTTAAAAAAAAAATTATATATATTCTTCAACAATTTCCATAAACTAGAGATCTAATATTGTGTCTTTTTCCAGATCATTTCTGAGTATATATAAATATTATAGATAAAAATCATTATTAAAGCAATTTGTAATGCAGAAGATCTTTTTAGATTTACATGAGTTGATTCAAAGAATTTTCATTTCTTGAATAATAACTGTTTAATCGATCTATTTCTTATTAAAAATTTGTCATTTTTGGTCTAATTTTATAAGGATAATAAAGAGCTACTCGTTCCCATTCTTCTTATTCTAAACGAGCGCAATTAGACTGATTAAATTTAAAGACTGAAATATTCATTAATACCTTCTGTTCTATTTCAGGATTGATTTTTTTTAATTCCTATTATATTTATTTAAGATCCGATTGCATTTACTTTGAAGATGGTAGACTATTATTTCTTTCTCTAGAAAGAGATGGATGAGAATTCTACATAGATTTAGTTTAACGAGCAGCACTATATTGTTATTTCCTTCTTGTTTAATTGAGTTCTGCTAACAATCTTTTTGCTTTATCACTTTTAAGAGAGTCCAATTTATAAAGTTTTATAAGAGTCTTTTCATAATTCACATGATTCTTTTGAAGATATAATCTGATCTTATTGTCCACCCTATCAAACAATTAATTATCATAATTGAAATCCTTCATCTTTGTACTTATACTCCTTTTCTCTCTTGCATAAGGTTTTAAAGATTTTTGAGGAGACAACGTTTCATCTAAAACGTCAATTGTATTTGATGAAAGCTTTGGAGAACCGTACTTCATTTAATTATATATTTAATATACACATAATTCATTACTATTATTATTATTTTTTAACTTATTTTATGAATTTTTCTTTCTATTTTTATTGTTTATACTTCCTCTTGCCCTCTTCTAAATGTTACTTTTAACCTTTAACCTAAGCATCCTTAATCTTTTGCTTTTTTACATCCTTTTCTTCTCTTTTCTTCTCTTTTTCATTCTTTATAGTATTTAAACGCTAAATTAACGAATAAACTTCTTTTTCCTTATCAGTCATATTACTCTTGACAGGTAAATTCTTCTCAACTTACTATCTTAATTTCTCTCTAAATGAAAGAGATTTAACCTATAAAATATTATACTATATGAAATACCTTCTCTTTACTTTCAAAAGGTAAATTTTACTATAAATTATTAGGTATTCTAAGAGGAGCAAATTTAACAGGAACTCTCTCTTGATCTTAATAAGTAGAATCTGGTTTAAATTCTAAAGGTATTTATCTCTCCTATCTTAATTCCCACATAGTTTTCATTAATTTAACATCACTTGTTATTAGTCTATAAAATCTCTCAATATGCATTCTAACCCAAGTTCTGCAAAATACTAAATCACTCATTTAAATCTTGTCTTCAAAACTTGCTCTGAAACTACCATCTGGACCTAATTTGCTTGGTTTTTTAATGTGTCCTCTTAAACCAGAGACAGTTTTAATAAGACCACCTTAAAATTTGGCCACTTCAAGAGAAGAATTAAACATTCCTTTAATAAAAGCAGTATTCTTTATAACCTTGAATGGTTCTCCAACTAACTTTAACTTTTTCATAATATCAAACTAATGATTCATTTCTAAGACAATACCAGTTGCAGCAATTCTAAATTTAGACTATGAAATATAAATAATAAATCTATACTAATTTATTGCTTAAAGATTAAGTACAAACCAATCCAGTACCTTAAGGGGCAAAATTACCATAAAATATAGCATAACAATAATCATATTCTGGAGTATATTTGATAAAACGTAATCTGTCATTAGGATCTTGCACACAATATATAGGAATTGTCTAAAACCTTCTCCATCCAAGAGATATAATGATGGGATCATTTGATTTTAAAATATTACTATGCCATCTATGTTTTTTTATTCTAATCTAAATCATATAGATATATTTTACTTTAATTAATCCTAAATTGTCCTCTCCTACTTCAGATCTTGCAAGTATCATTGGATAATCATCTCTAATTTATTAAGTAAAATCTTTAATCACAATTTTAACATAAATTCCTTTCTTGTATAATCCAAGATTAGAAGATGTTAATTCATTAACTAACTATTATCTATTTTATTAATTCTCCTTTTAATCTTAATCCAATTTATTCTATTATCCTTCTTTTTATTCTTACTATTCCTACTATTCTTCCTATTCTTCTTCTTCTTCAATCTATTTTTCTAAATTTTCTAGATCCACAACATCTCCTTATCCGTAAAATCCTGTTACAAATAACTCTTTAATCTCTTTATATGAATCTCTTTCTTAAATTTTAGGTATGTATCTTACACTATCAAATTCATTAATACCATTCTTATTTAAATATATTAATTCATGTAAATCTGTAGCCAATAATGTATCTGAAATGGGCATAACAGTTCCATTTTCTATTTTAATATTAACTCTATTCTTTAACCTAATTAATTCTCTTTATTATTAGATCTATTATTAATTATTATTATGCTTTTTAATTGGTTTCTCTTCCTCCAATTCAAATCCATCCAATAATTAAGCATCTTCCTCTTCCTCTAATTATTTATCAATTCCTTCAGTCAATTATTATAATTCTCTGACCATCCTAACACCTTCTGGCAATTCTTATTCTACTTATTCTCCTTGTTCTTCCTCATCATCATCCTCTTCATGATTAACAAATTTATTCTTTTCTGTAAATATAGGTTACGGTATTGTAATATATCCTGCTGTAGCATCAATAGTTAATGCGCCAATACTAGACATAGGAGCATATACTAATTTTTCAGTATCTTTCAATGATCTATGTTTTTTTTAAGTTGTAATGATCTCAACAGGATCTAAAACTTCTTCAAAACTTTCTATGTAATAATCTCCTTAACCTACAAAGTGAATTCTATCATTTAATCTATATGTGCATCCTCTAACATATCCATAAAATGTTGTTGTATTATCTTTACCTTATTCATAACGATCTGCCAATATAAATGGATGTTCTGTTTTCCATCTCACTGGAGCAATCTTTATTATTGATATAAATCTTGCCAAATTATGAATATCCTATTTCAAATAGTACTCATTTTTCAATGCTTATAAATAAAACAATTTATAATTTCCCCCAGTTTCATATTCGAATCTCTTCTTATACTTTTTTCTTGTCTTTCTTAATTGTTTATTGTCTTTAAAGAAATCTATATGTGTTAAAACACCCATTACATTTGGAAAACCATGATTATTCAATAAACTTAAGTACTCAAATGTTTCCATCTCAAATCCTATACTAGCATCAATCAATATTAATGCTAAATCAGCCACTTTACTCAAATCGCTCATTGCATTGATATCACTTGGGCATTCAATAAATGTCACTCTATGTTATTTATTCGAACGAACTGTTACTGGACCTACTAATTTCTTTATTTTCTATCCAGTATAGTGTTTCACTAATGATTTTATCAAAGTTGTTTTCCCACTCCCTTTCGGTCCTTATACAACCACTAACAAAGGAGCTTATGAATCTGCTTCTTCGTTAGCTTACAATTACTCAGCATAGAAGTCCTTTTATTATTTTTAATGAGGCTTTATTATGGGTGCTTGTTTCACTTGTTCTTCTTCAGAATCAGACATTAAAATTTATATTATTTAAATTGTGATGAGCCAATAACAAGAAGAACAGAAAGCTATACCTATTGATAAGTTAACTCCTCAATAATTATTGTAGATCAAAAAGCAACTAGAAGAGGTTTGACATTATCCTATTAAATAGGAAGTCTAATAACTTACATAATCATTATCATAATTCAGAATTGCAAATTCTAAATATGAGGAAAGCAAAGTCATCTTAAAGAAATTAGATTAAACACCTAAAGATAATGATCTCTTAGTACCAATCACTGCCTCACTTTATGTACCAGGTACAAATTACATACCATATTGAGGAAGATTGATTAATCCATAATCAGTTATGATTGATTACGGAACAGGATATTTTGTTGAGCGTAATACTGAATAAGGATCACAATTTTGTGACAGAAAATTGCAATTATTGAAAGAATCATAAGATAAACTTACTAATATCATTAATTAGAAGAAATAATTTATGGATAAATTGAATATTGAATTATAGAAAAGAGTGTTGCAAGTTTAATAAATATAACAACAATAATAATAACAGTAAAAGAAATGAAGAATTATGAATTATTGTTCCTTAAAATAAAATCAATATTTAATATATATTTAACCTAATCTCAATTGTCATAATAATTATTGTTCCTTCTATAGTTTTATCTTTTACGATTGTTATAATTATTTTTATCTAAAATTATATGTATAATAATAGATATATACTGTATTATTATTTTTTTTTTCTAGGGTTACTATCACTTCTGCTGCGTGAAGACTAAAAATGATAATATAATTCTTACTGATGAAGATGAACTGCTACTACTAGAACTACTTGAATCCCTTGTAATTTAAGCATGTAAAGTACTTTTATAAGGGATTCTTTGAAAAGAGACTACGTTTTAGTCTGGTATTTTATATTCACATACAGTCTTTTCTTCAGGAATTTCAATTAAGCCAGGAGGTTTCAAGTGTTTGATAAATTGATCAGATGTATAAACGATGCAATGAGAGTTTGAAGTTTCCTCCTAACTAAAAATAATCAAATGGAATTACTTATGTAACAACTCGTATAATCCAATAATATCACCGTATTATTAGAATTTTGATAACAATTTATTTGTGTTGATTGAATGTTAGGTTTTAATGAATAATTAATATTGTTTAAGTATGTCTGCGAATGAATCAGTCTTCTTTTTCTTTTAACAAATAAGACAGGGGACATTTTTAATTTTTAATTACATATTCTTCTGTAACATTTCCAACTACACTTCCAAATATTCAAAAATATGATCTTACTATTTTTCACTCTTGAATTATCCTTCTGGCAATTACTATAAATTGAATTTATTTTTAATATCCACCAAACAATCTTGCAAAGTAAACTCTAAAGGAATCCCAAAAATGTAAACAGTTTCCTTGGGAACTATTTAATGTCTAAATTTATAAATTTACTTGTCAATTGCACAGGTTGAATATCCATAATTGGAGGTGCTATTGTTTTCTATTATGGAATCACCTATAAATTCAAAATTATAGGATTCTTTTTCTTCTCATGACTTTCTGATTTCGATGATTCTTAACTGCTTGATCGATCTCTCTTTTTCTCTCCAAATCTTTGTTATCTTAATTTTTCTTCCAATGCTTATTTGTCTACTTCGCCCTTTTCCTAACACCCTAATCTATGCAATTCACTACCCTCAGCATCATTAAAAATATATCACTAATCATTGGAATTATCTTCTTTTCACTCTAATGTTTTGACACCAAATTAATATGCTTCTTTCCAATATATATCAATTTGGCATCATTGTCATATCTCATTCCTATTGCTATATCAATTGTTCGTTCATTTTAATTCTTGTCTGTTATTTGAATTACTTCACAAGGACCCTTTTTCATTATTATCATTCTTACCGCCTTCTACACTCTTTCTTTCACAAAATTCAAAAATTGATCCTCTGTTTGATTACCCATGTAAAGATTCTTAACAAAGAAGTGGATCTTTATTTCTGAACATTTACTGTAGTGCCATTTATCTAACACATTTTAAAATCTCCTTGGTGATTGATTTCGACTCATCAATATATAAAAATATATTAAATATATAATCAATTCTTTTTCTTTATATTTTGAGTTCCAAAAGTTTATGTTGTTTTTCTTTTTTCTCCAATATCAAAGATATTACTTTATTTTTTATTTGCTGATTTAGCAAATGGATTAAATTCTTCTTACTCTTCTTCCTATTAACTTTCAATCCTTTATGATTATATGTGTTATTATTATTATTATTATTATTATTCTTTTTGTTCCAAAATAGATTTCATTTAACTTAAATTTACTTAATCATTCTATTTTTATAATCCAAATCCTTATTTTCTTGGAGATGAAAATTTCTTGTCAACTCCAAAATTCCTCTATTGTTTTATTATTTATTACTAATTATATAAATATATTTTTTACTCTCTATAACAATTTAATTTAATTTAACAATTTTTAAAATTCCTTATTTGATGCCTACTTCTCCTTTTATAATTCTAATAAACTTATAATTGAATTCATGTCATATTCATCCTTTATATGAGATTTAAAAAACTCAATTGCTTTATCTTTAGATTCATTCAAAATCTACTTAAATAAATCAACTCTATATTTTCTCAAAAATTTTTAAGTCTCTTCAATCTTTGTAGAATCATACAAATTTTATGTGTATCTGACAAGAATATCATTTTATTTATCGTCGTTTCGAGCATAGTAATATTTTCCAAATTCATTCCATCTATATAATTCATGATTCAATATAATTAATTGATTCAAGTACTATTTAAAATTTGCTGTCAATTTCTCATCCTAAAAAGAACATAAGTATGATTGATCGAAATTCTATTAAATCATCTCTTATTTGATTGAAGCCAAAGGTTATTCTGTTTTTAATAAACATAACTTATAATCTTATATACCATATAACCAAACTTTTTGATTATGATAAACTTCTATCCATCTATTCTATTAATATATTCTAATCACTCCTTTACTATCTTAAATACTCAATAATCCTTCATCAGAATATCCAATCCATTAAAGAGATGAAAAAGGAGTAAGGAAGATATCTATTTCTTCAATTAATTTCTACAAATCCACATCATAAACTCTGGCCTTTAAAACTTATTAGTTTAATATAGGAGAGGTATCATGACAAATTATGCATAATAAATGTTCATAAGCACACATCGATACAACTGCTCTATTAGTATTGAATTCTAATAATTCTAAACCACAAAATGAAATAACTCTACAAATTCCATGATCACTCATTATTGCAAACCAATCATTTCCGATTGTAACAAGTTCAGCTCCTTCTTCATCAGGTAATTAGAATTCAAAATCATCTACATCTCCTATGAACTATTAGAAGAACACAATAGATTTCCCATCTCCTACTAAATATCCTTATTCATCTAAATCATTTGGTCCTTTTGATGCCAAAACACATCCTCTATAATTTAATGTACCAATTGCATATCTTTATTGATTATTAATCTTAAACTTTTTATAGAATGTTGAATCAAAGAATTCAAATTCAATCATATTAGTATTCTTACATAAAATTATTGTACCAACAGTATTGTAACATAAATATTACCTTCCTCTACTGGGTTATGTTTCACCTGGTCTCAATATATCTTACATTCCTGAATCCAAAACCTATTTTTATTATTTCTATATCTCATTAGATTTTTTAAACCCGTTATCATCATTCTTATTTTCAATAATCTCTTCTTCATCCAATAACTCCTCTTCAATACTCTAATTATTATTCTTTTTGGCTTTCTAACTTAATAAATCTTGTAATGCACTATTTTTATCTTTATAAATTCTCTCATAATCTGTTAATGGAGGATCTAAAGTTGTCTCTATTAAATTTCCATTACAATCAAATAAATAGCATAAATTTTAAATCAATATCATATATAAAGGAGTACATTAAATATTAAATTACCAATGCAAGGATAAATCAGTAAAAGATTTAAAATGCCATAATTTTATTTCACCATCTAATGAACATGACCCTACACAATTCTCTTTCATCCATTTTATTATACAAATTTCACTCTTATGTAAAATCTAATATTACTACTATAAATCTTATGGTTCATCTTCTGTTATTATGTATTATGCATTGATTTTACCAGCAATCCAAAATGAATTACCAGATGGATGAAAATCAGATTACAATTTTTAAAATGTATCTGGAGATATTTATTTGCTTACTGTATATCTCTTCAATAATTGTGGCACTTAAGATAATTAATACAATATTAAACAACCATCACAACCAATACTACATACAAATCTATCTTTTGGATCAAAAGAACAGCTTAAAATCATTCCATCATGTCCTGGTTTGCACCTTGATATCTTAGAATCTCTATTCAATATTAATGAATTTTCTTCAGAAGCTATTCCCATTATCCTTCCATTTTAATTGTATTTAATCTGGATAACTTTTCCTGTTAACGTAACAATTAAATATGGAGCTGTCATTTTTATTTCATCATATGTATCCACTCTCATATCTCCAATCGCGAAAACTTATGAATTTTATGGATGAATTGCTAAAGCTAACATATTTGATTCTAACACAGTTTCCGCGGTTTTTTTGTGCCCAATTAAATCATACTCAATTAAACTCTAATTCCAAGTCAATAGAGCTTTATTCCCAACGATATCAAAACCGCATTATCCTTTTGCCTCAACTATTGCTGTACTCTTGAACTCTTTTTAACTTATCATATAAATATTAGCAACTATTTTAAAATAATTAAGAAAAAATAATCTTAATATGCACGATCTTATTTTTAACAAATATTCAATTATTTATAGTAATACAAATATCAATAATTTATAAATCATCGTTCAAGAGATTTTGCACCATGTTTTATAACTTATTTTCTTACATAATTTGTAAAATCACCATTATCCGAATATTCAGGTGTTAATATCTTATTCTCTCTTCTCCAATCTATTATGGGTGGCAAATCCAAAACTTTATTAGTAGACATGAAAGAGCATTTATTATTTGAACAAGATAAAGCTTTTAATTTCAACTTTGAATTCTTATCATCGTATCTATAGTACTATCTTCCATATCTTTCGGTGCATTATATCGAATGAATATTTTATAAGTCATTAAATTCATTAACATATTATTATTTCTTAATCCTAACTTCTTCAATCAATTTTTATTTTTATTGATATCTATGATCTCCATTATATCTTTTACTCTTTAATGGGGCCAAAGTAACTATCTTTTTTGGATTTATTTCAGAACTTCTTTATTATAATTAAAGAATAAACATTTATAAACATTAATGATAAATTTATTGAGATTAATAATGCTTAAAATATAAATTCTGTAAATGAATTTTATTGGTTAGATTTTTGGATTTGATTCTGGAATTGTAAATTTTATCTATTAATTTTGAATTTCATTACTTCAACTATTAGATTTATTATAAAATTATTCATATGTAAAAAGCCATTAAATGTGTTTATTAAATTTCTAATTTTATCTGAATTATTAAAATATTCCTTGATATTTTAACCTTTAAGTTGTTAATATAAAATCTTTTGAATTCGCAACACATAATCATTATACAATTAATTTATAATAGAATTTGGAAATATATATAATCTAAAATTAGATATAATAATTTCTATAAAATTAAAATGAATAGTTGAAACAGAAATAATTTGAATGAGGAATGGTTTTTCAATAATAATGATTAGCATAAAAAAGAGCCGAGGCTTACTAGCAACCATTTTTAAAATGAGTCTACATTATTATAATTACAAAGATTGATTTTTAATTTATTTATCTATTATAACTACAGGAAAAAGTTGTATGTGTAAGTCAAAATTAATAGAAATTAATATGTCAAGATATTAATTTTAATTTAGACTATAATTATTCTTGTTTAACATGTCAAGGATCTGCATCATCATAGTTTAATTCTTGTTTAGATTTGGAGAATAGACTTAAGGATAGAACATCTTGTAACTATATTATTAATATTTCTGAGAGACATAAAGCAAATGTGCTTGTAAAAATTATATTTTATTTTAGATAATTCAAATTAAAAATTGGTAATAAAACAAATTAAATAAAATAAAAATTTTAACTATGCATTCAGCGGTTGAAATTTTGATTAAAATACAGATTTTCCGGTTTGATAAACTCAACTGTTTTAGTATGGAAAGTAAAAATTTGCTTATTTAAATTATCATGATCGCTAAATAAGTGACATATATACAGATTATATTTGAAAATAATTTAATTAATATTAACCGTCGATGTTATTAGGCTATTAAAGAATCAATAAATTGCTTGATTTATAAGACTTTTAATCATTTGATAGCATTGATAAAAATTTTTCATAATACACATTGTGAAATTATTTTTTGTTTTTAGTTATTTTTAGATGCGAACTGTTGAATTATATAAAAGTCTTAATAATTGTGTTTTCTTAAATTTGAATTCTTCTAATTGTTAAATTAATGTAAAAAGTATAAATTAAACATTAATTAGATTATTACTTTTTTTTACAAAAGAATGAATTTAACATTTATTTTGATAAAATACCTTATCATTATTTTGAAATGGCTTATTATTTTTAATAAACTATTTCAATAATTAAGTTTGATGTAAAAATTACTATAATAAGATAAAGAATTGAAAATACAAAGAAAATTCGAAAAATAAAGGACTAATTCAAAACACAGAAAATTTTAATTAAAATTTTTTAATAAAACATAATTTATGAATGGCAAGATTATTATTTTTATTTTAAAATGACAAGCATGTAACAAATAAAAAAATCTTTTTTTGTAAATTAACTATAATATTCTAAATTGTTCTAACTTTATAAAGCTAAATTAATAGGAAATCTAAATCTTATTTATTCAACTTTATCTTTATTTATATTATAAATAAAAAATTCTTATAAATTGAAAAATATTATTAATAAAAACATTAAAATTGATTTTAAGATAAGATGAATTTTATCAAAGAGCTTATCATATTAGAACTTTTCCATCTGAGTCTATGTTTTCGATCCTTTAAAACTTAATTTAATAAAGAAATTTTTTAAAGGTCTTGCCCTAGTTCTCATTAATATTGGCCAGATATTCACCCTCATATGTGTGCAGGTCACTTATTAATATAAATTTAGGTGTTCCAAGAGAATGTGCCTAAACAACTGAACTTAGATAGATTATAGTTGGTGACAGAGAAGTCATGTGCCATCCATAAATAAAAGGCTATGTACTTTATGGAAATTCAGATACTCATTTACTCTTAGGTTGGTGGCCTTACGTCATGATGTATTCATATGACCAAAATGGAAATTTAATCTTTACAACTGAAGCTATTTCTTCATTATATAATAATGGCTGCTTAATTGGATAAAAATATTCTGGAATTAATAAATGTATATATTGCAGTGGATACAACTATGGCCAAAATTGTAAAAATTCTCCATTTGTGCCACGTAATAATATTAATTAAATTTAAAGAATGTGGTCAATATTGTAAGACATGTGATACAACTAATTAAATGTGTGCTACTTGCATAGATGGTCAGTCTCCATTAAATGATACTGATTTCAAATGTACATTAAGTATATAATATTGTTTATTCAAAAGCATGTTAAACAGGTCATAAATCATGTATTGAAGATACATCTGGATACTCATTTAATGGATGTATTGGGGGTTATGAACTCCTAGATGGATAATGTATAGGTAAAAATTCCAATATTTACTAATAGAATGTCCAATTAATTGTAACGTATGCTCTTCAGGAGTGTGTTCTTAGTGTAAGTGGCCTTATACTATAAAAAACTCATTGTGTTTTGAGGATGTAAACTGCATGAAATATGATTATGTTTATGATTCTGAAGGAATGCCAATAGATACTAATTGTCAATAATGTGATGTTGGATATTTTAAGAAAGGAACAAGATGTGCTTGTAATACTATCATTAATTATTTTAGCTTGTTAAGATGAACCTGGATTAGAAAAATGTTTTATTTGTCATAACGCGAATGAATGCAAGAGTTGTTTTGCAACCCATTATTTGACTCCTGATAAAAAATGTACTCCTTATACAAATGGGTGCAATGCTCCATGTTAAACTTGCTTGGTCACTGATCCGAATTACTGTACAAGCTGTTATTATCAAAATAAATTAACAGCAAGAATTGTGAAAGGACAATGTGTTTGCGATTAAATAGCAGGATATGCTGAATCAAATGGGCAATGCATATTATGCTAAATTGGAGATTGTTAAACATGCACTTTAAAATTTGGAGAATGTTTATCATGTGATCCTTTGAGAAATAGAGGCCTTATAGGAAATACATGTCCGTGTCTTTAAGGATATTATGATACAGGATTAGAAGATAAAATCTGTTAGAGTATTATAAATCTATATGTTAAGAATGCTACCCTTCATGTTATAATTGTTCAGGGCCTTTTGATAATGATTGTACAGATTGTGGAGATCCAAATGTCTATTTCAAATAGCTAGTTGATGGAAAATGTATTTGTGCTATAAGGACTATTGAATTTGTTTAACTAGATGGTTAAACTTTATGTCAACGTAAAATATTAATAAATAATTATAAAAAGCTTGTCATCATAGATGTGAAAAATGTTCAATTCCTTATGATAATTCATCAAATGAATATTGCACAATGTGCATAGCCTAATAAAATAGAGTTGTCTCTGATGATTTAAAATGCGTTTGTAGAAATGGTTATGGAGAAGATGGAATTGATGACATTTGTTTTAGTAATTTTCAGCTCTAAATCTCTAGAATGTCATTATTCTTGCATTAGTTGCAATGGACCTTTATCTAACAATTGTGTTACTTGTTCAGTCGAATCTAATCGGCATTTAACCTCTAATAATGAATGTAAATGCAATAGGGCTTATATAGATAATGGAAGAAATGATATAATTTGTTATCGTAATCATCAATATTTAAATTTAGCTGGTTGTCATTATTCTTGTTACGATTGTAATATTATTGGTGAAGATTAATGTATCAGTTGTCCGTCTACAAGATAACCTGACAGGATTGGATCAACATTCAAATGTTTGTGCAAAGATTTACATTTTTATAGTGATGAATTATCATTAGAATGTTTGGAATGTCATTTTACTTGTAAAACTTGTAATGGAAAAACTGATACTAATTGTTTATCGTGTGATTTAGATTATAGGTAGTTAATCTAGTCTAAATGTGATTGTCCATATGGTTATTATGATATAGGTTAATTACAATGCTTATGTAATATATTTAAATTATTATAAGAATGTCATTATACATGTATGAATTGTTTCGGTCCTGAAGTTGATAATTGTATTACATGTTCAATTGAAAGCAACAGAGTTGTTAAAGCAAATAAATGTGTTTGTAAAGATGGACATTTAGAAAAATAACCTGGAGATCTAATATGCTATAGTATTAATCTAATCAATCCAATAGAGTGTTCATATCGATGTGCTTCATGCAGTGGTTCGATTGATTATTGTGATAAATGCCCAAATTTCTCATATAGAGACATTGGAGATGATCATTCATGTTCTTGCCCTCTTTAATCATTTGATTAACCTGAAAATCCTATATGCATCAGTAATAATGATAAAAATTTAGTTTGTCATTCTACTTGTTTAACTTGTGTAGGAAACCAATCAAATTAATGTTCCTCCTGTAACTCGCTAATAGGAAGATATATAAATGATAAAGGAGAATGCTTATGTGGAACAAAATATTTTGATAATGGATTATCAGAGTGTTAGGGTAAATATTAAAAATATTTCTTTAAGCATGCAGTAGCAGTTGTTTAGGTTGTAAATATTCTTCAGATAATTGTACATCTTGTCAACCAGAAAAATATTTGTATGGAAATCTTTGTGCTTGCAAGACAAAATTATAAGGTTTATCATAATCTACATTTTCCCAAAAAAATAAATTATAATGTTAAGGTAAATGTCATTAAATACAGAATAGTTTGTCATTATTCTTGTCTGACATGTACAGGGTCGACTTCTTAGGAATGCGATTCTTGTTGGGATTAAGAAAATAGAACTTAGTAAGGAACAAGTTGTATTTGTAAATCGAATTTCTTTGATGTAGGCAAACCAAAATGCTCTTGTAGAGAATATCATTTATTTTAGAATGTAATTATAGATGTCAAACATGTGCTGTGCTAGATTCTTTATGTTTGAAATGCCCTCCTTCTAGCTAAAGAGAATTAATTAATTCTTAATGTAAATGTCTTCAAGGTTATTATGACGATGGATTCAATATCATTTGCTAGAGTAATTTATATAATTATCGATTTAGAATGTCATTATTCATGCTAAACTTGTTCATAAGTAGCGAATAAATGTGTTAATTGTTTAGCAACAACAAAAAGAACTTTTAATAGTTTTTTAAATTCTTGTCTATGTAATGATCATTATTATGATGCTGGAATCGACATTTGCTAATAGTGTCATTATTCTTGTTTAAATTGTAATAATTAAGAATTTAATTAATGTAAATCATGCATTGATTATAATTTGTCTTTTAGAATTTATAATACAGGAATATGTGAATGTGCTATTGGTTATTATGATGATGGAGTGTCAGTGAGTTGTTAATAATGTTAGATAACATGTTTTACATGTTAAAATTAATCATATTACTGCATTTCATGCCCAAATACAAGACATTTAAATGGAAATAAATGTGAGTGTGATTCTCATTATTATGAAATTGGATAATAATCATGTGCTAAATGCGATGAAAGTTGTTTAAATTGTAAAATTAATTCGACCTACTGTACTGAATGCGACTTAACGTAGTCTAAAATTTTAGATAATTTAACTCACAAATGTATTTGTTAACTTGGCTTTATTGAAATTAATGGAATTTGCTAAAGGTGCGATGCTTCTTGTTAAACATGTTCAATATCATTGACAAATTGTACTTCTTGTGGTTTAATGAAATAATTATTAAATAATCAATGCTACTGTATTTAAGGTACTTTTGAAATAGGAATTTAAAAGGAATGTAAATTATGCAATAAGACATGTTAGACATGTGTAAATTCAGAAGATAATTGTTTGACTTGTTCTTCAGATAATTTTAGAGTTTTTAGATTTGGAAATTTATGTGTTTGTTAGGAGGGATATTTTGAAGATTCTTCTCAATAATGTACAAGATGCGATTTGTCATGTCTTACTTGTTAAGGTAATTCTAAATTTTGTTTATCATGTGATTCTTCATTAAATTTATCATTAACAAATTAAAACAGATGCATTTGTCTTTCTAGTTATTATTTAAATACTTTTACCAAAAAATGTGAAGGTATTTAAATTAAATTATAATGTTAGCTTGTAATATAACATGCAAAGAGTGTTAAAGTACATTATAATGTATAGAATGTGAATCTATAACTAGATATTACGATTCAGAATCTCTTACGTGTCCTTGTAAAGATGGATACTATGAAGTAAATTAGAAAAAGTGTTCATGTATTATATACTTAATTATTTAATAGAATGTGATTTAACATGTAAATCATGTGTTAATTAATCAACAAAATGTTTATCATGTGAATCTACATATAATAGAGTTTTAATTAATATGAATAAATGTCTTTGTTAAGATGGATATTATGATGTTGGTGTTGAAATGTGTTAGAAATGCAATGAATTATGTAAAACTTGTTAGATTACTTCAACTTAATGTTTATCATGTTATGAAAATGAATAAATTAGAATATTAAATGGTAAGTAATGTATATGTAAATCTGGATATTTTGATAATGCAAAATTAATATGTGAAAGTAATATTTATTTGTATTCTTAGAATGTTCAAAATCATGTTTAACATGTTCAACTAAAAATGATTATTGTACTAGTTGTGATGTTAATTAAAATCGTATTGATTAATCAGCTATTCATAAATGTCCATGTTTATCTGATTACTATGAAGATTCAAATTAAATATGTCAAAGTATTGATCCATTTATATTTATAGAATGTCATATTAAATGTTCTGGTTGTATTTAGTCTAGTGATAATTGTATTAGTTGTAAACCATCTAATACTTCTAATCGATTAACAATTACTTCGAATTGTAATTGTAAAGATGGATATTATGATGATTCAATACAATTCTAATGTTAAAAATGTAATTATCAATGCAAGACTTGCTCGTAATAATCAACAAATTGTTTAACATGCTTTAGTAATTTGAGAGAGGATGCCCCTACTTGTAATTGCAAAATTGGATATTATGAAAATTAGTAAAAAATATGTGATCGTAATTATCTATATCTAGTAATATAGAATGTGAAAATTAATGTAATACTTGTGAAAAACTTTCATCAAATTGTTTGAGTTGTAAAGGGAGTAGAATTAAGAAAACATGTGAATGTTAGGATGGATACTTTGAAGCTGGAATGCCTGATTGTATATGTAATATACATTCATTTATATTTAGAATGTGATAATCAATGTTAAACATGTGTAGGAAATTAATCTAATTGCTTATTATGTAAAGGAGATCGGATTAATATTCCAATTTGTAATTGTTAAGATGGATATTATGATGATTATCAAAATATCAATTGCCAAGTATGTTAACCGAATTGCAAAACTTGTAATCTTGAAGGATGCTTAACATGTAATGGTAATAGACTTTTATCTGATGAAAAGACTTGTGATTGTCCTTTAAAT
>JPFM01000056.1:166679-188560 GCA_000733375.1 Paramecium sexaurelia
AATTCTATTAGCCATTCAGATACACCATGGTGTTCAGGTATATATTTAAATTATCAAATATATCTAGATTGTGAAGTAGCTGTTTTAGATATAAGATTTTCCGATGATTTGTTATCAATCATAATTGGATTTGATTTTCCGTTAAATCCTAATTATTTTTAATCTTAGTTTTAAGATAATATATGCATTAAATTTTTAGATGATGAAACAATTAAATAATTAGGAAATAATCCTAATTGTAAATTAGATACTGAAAATGATAAATAGTTTATTTTATAATTGGGTTCAAACGCAGCCATCCTTCCAGGTAATTTAATTACATTCTTAATTTCTTAATTTGGACATAAGGACTGTATAAGCAAATTAAATAAATTTATTTTTAATAAAATAAATTAACCTTTGAATCCAGTTACGCCTATTGTAGAGTATGATATACCTTAATATATACTTAATCCATGTGATGACAACACTATTTTTGTGAAATCAAAAAGTTAAGAGGGTCTTAGAAGTCTAACAAGCATAACATGGACTTATTTAAACGAGGGAGAAAATGGAAATGGAAAACTAGAAGAGTTTGTTTTAAAATTGACTACTCTTTAACAATTAGATCTAATTATACCAATTTAAACTCTCCCTAAATAATCAAAGATAACATTTATTGTTTAATTTGAAAATTTTGTTAGAAAATCAGGCTAAACTTAAATTTAAGTTAAAACTCACTCAGGCAAGTTTCCAACAATATTATGGTAAGGGAAGAAATAATATTTTACCTTTGAAATTATAGATTTGCAGTTTAAAATTTAAAAAAGAGATTGTTCAAATCCTAGTTAAACTTAAAATGATAATTCATAATATTCAATTAAAATTGTTGAGGTCAATAGAAATAATTCTAATTCTAGATTATCAAGAGTAGACTTTGCTTAAATAATTAGTGATAATTATGTAAATGTAGCTATTGAAAAATACACATTATCAACTAAAACTGCATATACATTTTAATTGGTAGCTGAAGAACCTTAAACTAACTTCTCATCATCTCAAAATATAACAATAGAAATAAAATAAGGAGGTCTTTTTTGTTAATTTAATGGAACAAATAAAATTCAAAATTATAGAAAAGAGTCAATTATTAATATTTAATGTAGAGATCTTGATACTCAATATGATTGGAATGAAGATCAAGATATAACTATTGAAGTAAGTTGTACAGATTTGACTTAAAACAGTCTTTGTAAAGATATGAATAATAAGTTAATTTAATTAAATAAAACTGAAACAATTTAAATTATCCCTAAAGCAACTGTTAAGCCATATTGTATATAGGCTTGGACCGTGTTAGCATTCAAATAACAATAATATTATTAATTTAAAACTAATATAGTTTTTTTAGATAATGATTTCAAAATTCTTGATGTTCAATATAGTAAAGGATACACAATAAGACCGATCAATAGTTATGAAACATTATATTTTAGTTTTAATATTCCTTTTGATGATAGGCTCTACTTATTGCAATATTAAATAGCTATAATTTACAATTATGAATTGATAAAGATACTTGAACCATAAAATTTTTAATATAATTTTAGATTATTTGACTATTATTAATAGTTTAACAAAGGAAATTCCTTTAATTTAAAATTTTTAGCTTAATTTACAAATGATATCATACCTAGTTAATAAGATTTATAATTAACATTAAATCAACCTCCAGTATGCTATATTAAGTTTGAATAATAAAGCATATTAGCCTTGCAAAAATAAAATTTTGTGGCAAATTGTGAGCTATCAGATGATTCTCCATACACTTATTAATTTAGGTTTTTTTTGTTTAATTAAGATTATTAAGATTTCTAAAATCGATTATCAGATTATTCTTTGATTATAAATAGCTTTTAAAGATCTAATACTTTCGAATTATATTTGCCTTAAAGTGAAATTGTTGTAGTTGTTTAAATTATGGATTCAAGAGGGTCTATCTCTAATGTTTAGTAGCTTTTAAATATAACTAAATTTTAATATAATTGTTCTGATTTTCTAAATAATAATCTGAGTTATAAATATAAGGTATCTTTGCTAATTGATGTTATGTTGAATCAGAATAATAATGATTCATAGTGTATTGAATTGTAAAAATAATTGATAGAATATATAAAGTATTAATTAGATTCTTAGGATATTTATGATCAATTATTAGCACTTCAAACAATAAAAATATATAAAAGATTGGTTATTAATTTAAAAAGCTCAAATTCTTTAATACGATAATTATCTGAATAGGAGCAAGAAAGTTGTTATGATAATTAAACAAAAAAAATCTTTATTAATAATAATCAAACTTAAATTTATTCGACAAATGATATTTAAATTTTTACCCAAGAGTTTTCAAAGTTAAAAAGTTCTGCAAAAAGGATTATTATAAAAAGAACAGATTTTGAAAATTAAATCAAACAGAATGAAATTTTTATAGATGAAATGCAATTTTAAACAAAAGAATCAATTACTACTTCATTAGAATCTATAATTCTATTTGTTGATGATCTATTTTTAAAACTATCTTAAACATCAATAAAGACTCTATAAGATAAAAAGCAAGTTTTTGAATTATCAGAAAAATTAATCATTCTTATTGATGAAATAATATAATGTACAAGCACTTAATTGCTAGTTAATGGTGAAAATTTTATATTAAATGGTTAAGTATTGAAATATCAATTAGCTAAAATAACAAAGGATGCTTTTAATTTTGAATAAGGTTTAGAAAGAGATTTAATGGATGGTTTAATCGCATACGTTTAAAAAGAATAATTGGATATAAAATTTAATTATTTAAATATATCTGAGTAACATTTATTAGAAGTAAGGACATTTTTAAATCAATCTTTCTTTGAAATTGATTACAAGTCCTATACAAAAACAAAGTTAAAAAATTATCTTTACAAAGATTAAAACATAAATTAAGAAAAATTAAATAAGGAGTATCTTGTTGATATGGCTTAATATACCTATTGTAAATAAACAAAAATATCATTGCCTGCATTCAACTTTTAATGTGTTTAATATAATAATAATGGAACTCTATAAAATTGCAACTTATTAATCTAAGAAGCTATTAACAATAAATCTATCTATATTTCTTGTTAATGTTCTCACCTAGGAGTTATTTTTTTAGTCAGAAGTTTGACTTTCTCAGAAAATGAATTAGATGTGGACAAAAATAATGAAATCACTTAAGAAAACAATATTAATTGCAATATAAGCAATTAACCTTTTCTTCTTTTTCATGGAATTTATATAGTGTTCTCATTTTACTTTTATTTTGAATTACAAAAATTAGAAAATCGAAAATTTGCCCAAAACAAAAATGCACCTACCGAATCTTCCTATAGCGCAACCGACCTTTTAAAAAGGAGTAAATCTTTAATAATTTTCATTCCAAACACCTTTAAAATTTTTGAACTTTCTTTGAAAGTAATAGTTAATTGTATATAATTAGTTTGTTCATGAAATAATATGTATAATTTATTGTGACGACAAAATCATCTAAAAAAGCTATAGATTTTTGAAACTCTCAATTTATATAAGTGTTTTTATTCCACTATCATTTTATGAAACTTCCCTCTTAGAAACAATAACTTTAATTACTATTTTAATTTTAAACTATACAATCTTGTTACTAGAAAGAATAATCTTCAAAATATTTGAGGCGATTTATAGATTTTAAGGAATTCATTAAGTTGTAATAATTAGTATATATTTTTTAATCCATTTTTTTACTTATATTTTATGCATTCAATAGTAGATGAAGTAAATGTATTAAATATTTTAGAGATAAATGTATTCAAGCTTAAAACTTAGACATGCTAATCATAATTGGAAGCACGATGATTTTAAGTTTTGTTATTTTGGACCCAATTTTAATATATGTGAGGGTTTGGCTTTATAAAAATATAAGGCCATCAATTAATGGGCAACAGCTCAATCCATTCAATCAATGTATTTACTTTTTTATTCAGCATCATAAATTAGATTAGATTTTTGAATAAAACTTAACAGTATGATTTGATTCTGAATTTTATTATTTATTTATTCAATAGAAACTAAAGAATATATATATATTTGAATTTCAACAATCCTATGGTTCAATAATTTTCATACTTTTACAAATTCTATTAAAAAAATTTGTTATATTAAAAAAGAGTGAGTTTTTAGGTACATCTTGAATAAAAATAAAAATACTCCTTAATAATAAATGACTATTTTAATACATTAGTTAAATTCATCAAAATTTGGTATTATATAGTTTATAAGAATTCCATAAATTATAAAATAAAAGTAGATTTTCTAAGCAATTTTTATTATTATATCTAAACAAAATATATAAAAATACATGATATAATTTTTAGATATTAGATTACTTATTATTTTTTCAGAATTTTGAAAACGCACTATATAAATATTTTATATTTAAATTTCGAAATTACTTTATAGTATTTATTTAAATATATTTGAAAAAATAGTCTGATAATATATATAACAATCATTTATAATCATGCTTCATATTCATTTATAAATAAAATTTATTCTTTAAGAATTTATAAATATTTTACAATTTTCGGACACTTTGTTTTTATAAGTTTAATTATAATAATTTAAACATACAAATTGTTCAGAATTTAATCATTTTCTTTTTAAATTTGCTAATAAACTCATTATTTATTAAATATATCAGGTCTTCATGTATCTTTTTTTCAAAATATTTTATATTCAAACATATATTTTTTACCTTATATCATCATCTTTTTTAATTAAAGTTTTGATTAAACATAGGTTTCATCGCTTACTGTTCGATTTAGAGCCCTTAAAAGGAAATTCATAAAAAGCACAAAAATTAATCTCTGAAATGGATGGTTTGGAAATTAAATTCTTGAAATAGCTTATTAATATAAATATTAGTTGATTGAAATATGAATAAAATTTGAAATTCGAAATTTTAAATAATTTTAATATAGCGTAGTATTATAGTACATTTATTTAGGAAAGACTAATGTGTTATTTAATTTTTCATTTATAGGTCTTTTTTAAAAAAAAAGTATATTATGATTATAATTTTATTATTGTAGATTTTTTTATGTATTAAGTATTACTTATCATCTCATAAAATGATTCATTAATTATTAATATAGATTAAAAGATGTATTCTGTTTTTATGATTGTCTTGCTGTAGATTGAAACTTTTGCTGAAAATTCATTTAATTTTCCACTGCAGGCAGGTTAAGCAAACACAATTTTTTTACAAGATTATACACCCTAAAATATAGAAGGTCCTTTTTATGAATTAAAAAGAAGTGAGGAATTTACATTTAATATCTAACAGTCTAGTATGTTACTTTAAGAAGGAGAACTTTTGTTAAGTACTTTTTTTCATAAAATTAAATAGATGGTAAAATTTTATCAGCTAGCAACTACAATGCATAATCCCAACTAACTTCAAATAATTTTTTGTTTCTTACCAAAAGTAATTTATATTTTGGATAACTTGAAAATAATGGAAGCTTAACAGTTAATCAAAAATCGATTGATCTTTCTAAATTAAGTTTTATTTTTCAAATATAATAGATTGCTTCTAAATTAATTCAATCACAACAAATTATGGCATGCTTAGTTGCATAAAATAAGATTTTTTAAATTTTGGATTTGTAAATGTATCCAATTAGGAAATTATAACCTATACTACAAATTTTACATTTCCATCGAAATTTAGTAATCGAAAAGTAGAAATTCAATATAAAAATTCAGAAACATTATATATATATCTAACATTTGTAGCTGACGAGAATGCTTATATAATCTGCTTTAGTTATTATAAATAATTGATAGAATTGATTAGCCATTAAAGTTATAATGGATCCTACTCCTAATTAGTATTATCGTAGGATTTTAATTATTTATTTTTGATGAGTAAAAGGGGAGTTTACCTTGTAAATTTAGTAACAAATTAAAGTTATGGAGAAATAATTAATCATCAATAAACCAAATCTTCTTTATCGAAGCATTTTACGAAGATAGCTGTTTTATAGATATAAAGTAATCTATTTCGTATTGTAACATTATAGAAGGAATATTTGTCATCATTATTTTTCGATACTTAAGTTATGATATTGTCGCAAAATTCCATTCATTTTAAATTAAACCCATATGAAAAAGCTATTCAATTATAAACAACTTTCAATTCAATATATGTTGTTACTAACAATTACTTAACAAAGTTAAGTTAAACTTCAAAAATATAGCCTTTATGTAACATGAATTATTCATTTGCTAATATGGCTCTTATATAAATTGAAAGAAATGTGGCCATTCTAATTAATACAGAACAAAGCTCAACAAAATTTGAGAGCATTTTACTTAATAGTCCATAAATTTAGATTGATTAAACTTAAACCTAATTAATTGTATCTAACCAATAGACAGTCAAACTTAGAATAAACATAATTTCATAATTTTCAAGACAAATTGAAGAATCATTTACTTTGAATATTGTTATTTAAGATATATCAAAATCTTAATGCCCTATGTTGTTTAAGGAAGATTTGGCTACTGCTTAATTAATTTACCCATCAATATATCCCATAAACTCAAATTTTCCACAAATAGGACCCAACATAACAACTGTTATTAAAAGTTCAGATTCAAAATATGTAACTGTTCAAAAATCTAGTGTGGCTAAGTATGCAACTACATAAAATGATCAATCCTATTCAGCTTTATGTACTTAATATAGATCATACACTATAACGTGTTCTTAAAATGGAGGAGATGTAATAATATCTTATTCGTTATCAATATCATCAATCAATACATATTTTCTAATCCCTGTAAATTTCAACTAAAATCTTGTTTAATGTATTTGTTAATAGTCAAAAACTTCAATTGAAATAATAATGCAATTTACTACAAATGTTCTTATTTAAAACATAGACTATAAATTGGACCAAAAAGGATTAATTTAATATTAATTTAGTTAGGAAATCTTAAGCACAGCATATATTTAAGATACATTATTTGTTGTCACTAATGATAATATTTTATCTGCATATTCTTAATAAAAAACTACAGAACCCAAATTTACTATTTAAAATTATAATTTCAATTAAATTTACTTAAATAGAGAGAACTATCCAAATTATCTATTTATTGATAATTAGTTGAATTTGGTTATTTTATCATATTATGGATAGCAATCTTGCGAACTTGTTAATATAATTGAATATCCTTTAACAACTTATAATTAATTAAAATTAGGTATTTTAAATTAAGGAATATATATGGCTTTCATTAATTAAGCTAATAATATATAACTATTTTACTATCCTGAATAATACATATATGTTGATAAATCATATTAAACTTATATGGAAATCGATTTAATGGGATTTCAATTCGCTTTCGCCAATCTTTCAACAGCCTATACATAACGCAATTTTTATATCATATTATATAAATCTACGTTAGCCTATTGGGCATAATATTAACCTAGTGGATCAGCATTCACTTCCTTAAGTTAATCAAAATATATCTAAGCTTACTCAAGTCAAAATTACATATCCTACATTAGTGCTGTTGAATATTTACAGGATTAATAAATAATAGATTATCTTTAAATTTAAACCACTAGTTCAAATTCCAATCTCATAAAATATTCAATTACTGATTGGAGTGCAGCATTATCTCCAAAATACTTTGCTGGCTAATTAATGGTTTAAACTTCAATTTAATATAATTCATCAAATCAGTATTGTTATAGTTTATAATATCAAGATGTAAATATTGTTTATGATAAATAACTTATTATACCACGATTAATCGATTCTGAAAAACATGAAATTAATTTATCAAGTAACTAAAGCTAATTTCAAGTTAATCCTCTGGAACTTTTTAACGGGAATATTGTTAATTATACTGCTTCATGCAATAATTGTTAAAATTTTAGTTACAATCAACCAATTAGTAGTTAAAATCAATATGGACTAAATATCAATATTTAATCGATATTAACTATAAATGATACTTTTCTTTACGTTTAAAATAACTTAAGTTTATACATCATGAATTATTAAACAGGAGAATACAACGCATTATATAATTTTCCTACTACACCAGTACAATGCAGCTATCTTTTTATGGAGATCGTTACTTAATTCCCAATTTCGATATGTAATAATTAAAGGATTTACTCTTATAATTAGACATCAGGTGCTATTTTGAGCTATGACATATCTAACTATTCTACAATTTATTTCACAGCCTACAATAATGGGCTTTTACAATTATTTACAAAATCAAACTCACAGTTAAATTACTATGTATTTTATCTACAAATAGTGGATGACCAAATTATTTTAACACAAGTCTTTTCATATCTAAAATTTGCTTTCACCTTAGTTGATCAAATAATATTAAAGTTATCCACAAATTTTACCTCTGATCCATGTTAAATAATTGGATTTTCTAATATAGAAGGACAAAATACAAATCCAAAGTTTTATATTCTTAAGACTTGTATATCAAGTTAATTAGCATAATACTACGGATTCTAAAGTACTTTATATACTAAAATAACAAATATTTATTTTAACATTTAGGAATGGATGCTTTTTGAAACTCAAATAATAAGAATACAAGTTTTCAATTATCTATAATAGAATGGAAATCCTTTATTAATCAGAGATGATGCCAGTCAAATATCTATTGTTTGTCCTTATGATGACGATGCTAAAATATATAAGATATAATTTAACTTAACGGATGGAAAAATACTTGGATTTTTTTTATAAGGGACTCTATTTTTAGATTTTGCTTCAACATATCACTTTAGATGTAATGGTGATTTCATTTTGGTAGCTTATTATGTTTAAGTTCTGAAAAATTACACCATTAACACGTATATCTATAGTACTGAAAATTTGTAAATATTAATTAATATATCTTAGATTGCAATTAGGAATGTAAATTATTCCTTATGTTGGTTCTCTTAAAGGTGCATTCAATAGTTAATTTTTTGAATTTCGTTACCAAGGAAATTACTTAGCATTTAGCGGTACTTATGAGAAGAGATCATAAATACATTATATATAAAACTGTTTATCATTCAATACTAATCTTTAAGAGAATGAATTATAGGAAATTGAAATCCTTGCTATAAATGATTAGAGCTAGTTTTAACGATCTCTTTTTGTGACAAATCAATAAAATAATGATGATAATGATGATGACGATAATGATGATGATGATAATAATGATGATGATAATAATGATGATGATAATGATGATGATGATGATAATAATGATGATGATAATAATGATGATGAAGATGAAATAAATTCAAAAGAAGATTCTAAATCACATCTCATTTTATATATTTGTATTGGTGTCATTTTAATAATTGTTCTAATCATAATTGTGGTCTACTATTGTAAAAAAAGTTAAATATAGAAATAAGGAACTAATGAAATGTCCTATTAGTTAGTTTGAAATATGAATGAAATTATCATAAAATAAAAATAAATATAATCAATTAATTACATCCTTGTATACCCTAAATAATTGAATTGCTAAGTAACAATATATCTATTTTTATTTAAATAACATTTATAAAATCTATAATAATAATATTAATTTGTAGTTTAAATATAAAATTAAAATATGTTCACTCAAATTTACTTTTCTACAATTGAAAAAAATTTGATAATTTATTCATTTTAAGATTATATTTAGAGTATGATTATTGAGAGGAAATAAAATTTGTCCATCATATAAATTTATTATTACTTTCTTTACTATGAATTTTATGAACTATATAAATATAAATTAAATGCTTATCATTTTTGAGTATATAAGTATATATGTCTATAATAAAAATAAAAGAATGATGTCAATCATAAATTTCATGTATAATTAATGTAATTGTACTTGTCCATCCATTAAATGGATGAAATCCTCTACCAAGTCCATCTTACTTTTGGTTATAGTGCTCATAGAAATATCTAAGAATAATAATATTTTTTACCCTTTATCTCTCCAATTAATACAAACAGTATTTAATAAATTTTCTCTAAGTTCCTTATACATTTCCATTAATCCATTATGAGATAAATAATATTTTTAAATTCCTCTCAAAAATAAATAATTGATTGGTATCCAAACAGGTCCGGTCCAATAATTGTCTCCCTAATATAGTAAAATTTAATCTAGTACTCTTCCAAATTATTTATCGTTAATACTTAAAGACCTTAGACCATAATTTGTCCACAATTCTTTTCTTATCATCTTTACATAGGAATCCAAGATATCAGTATTAGTAGGGTCTATAAAACCAAAAATAATAGGAAACAAATTTGGATATCCTAAGTGAGGAGAATATGATCCATCAATCAAAACATCTTTATAAATATTATCAAGTGGATCTAAATGATATTTATTAATAGATTTTTTAATCATAGCAGCAGTTTGAAGAAATTAAATGCTTGCTTAAGGATCATAAATGAAAGCTAATTTTTACATTGAATCAGCAAAAAACCATCCCCACATACTTGCGTCAATATTATATTTGCTTTTTATGCCATCATTAGATCTTGGCCAATCATCCATCCCTGATCCAAAATTTATGTTATCATTTAATCCCCACCATTTAAATAATAAAATGTTGTCTCCTTCTTTAATTCCTTGAGATCTTATCCAAAAGTTATACCAATCTATAGATTTAGTGTAGAGTTTTCTAACCTATTATTATATATCAACATTTTTTAAAGCTTATTAAAAATGATTTTAAATATTTACAATAAAGATATAGAAAGTTGAATAAAAAAGTAGGTGGATTGGTTTCACTTTATTTTTAAGCTAAAAATTCATGTGGGACTGCTGTTTTTTATTCAGAACTCTTAAATGAAAGATTAAATTTATACTCTTGCCTATTCTCTAGGGATCCATCCATCACTAGACATTGTATCAAACCAATCTAATAAAGATTAGATACACAATTCAGATTTCCATCTACATACAATCATATTATGGAATCCATCATCCCATAGAAATGGTCGAGGGAATCCAAATCTAGAAGGAGTTGGTGTAAACATCATCTTTTGTTAATTACAAATTGAATTTGTTTCTTAGCATTCTAAATTTCCAAATGAAGTAGCAAATCCTCCTATTAGATTCACAACTGAACTGATTGAACAAGATAGATAAAATGGGTTCTCTACGGTTCAATAAGAGAGATAATTGATACTTATTTAAATTTTATTAAAAGTTCCATTGAATTAAGATAAGAAATTCAAATTATAGAGTTTCTTTAAAATTCTTGTATCAAAGAAATAATTATTTGATAATATCTCTGCTTGCATATACCTAAGTTAAAATTTAAACGATTCATTTCGTTTAGCTACATATTGAACAAAAACTATATTTCCTTGTTCTTAATCAACTGTTTTGTTGAATTTGTATGGAATATCTTCTTTTGTTTTTCTCAGTTGAGTGTACAAGAGAGTTCTCAAATTGTAATTTATAGAGGGATTTTAAAATTGAAATGAATATCCAAAATTATTATTTTTATTTAAATTTATTTATTAATTATTAGATTCCAAAGTTACATAAATATAATTTACTTATTATGCAGTGGTTATAGTTATCTATTATACAATAGATTAGTTACTTTAAGTGAATCTCCTTATTCTTCAATTTACAACTTTCTAGGATCTTCATTTTCTGTATTCAATTTTTCCAGTGCAATAGAATAGACTAAACTTATGTATTGATCATCTCCTTCTTATACATCATTATTAATTACTGTAGTAACCCAATCTTCTATTTTCTCTGGGTTTACTCTCTATATAGATATATTATTATTTACTTATAAAACTCATTAGTGAATCTTACTTTATATTCTCCATCAATAGTTTCATGGATGGCATTTCTTTCCCCATCATGAATAAGATATTAATAATAGGTTTTTTCATCATTATGTCTCTCATTTATTTTATATTTGATTGATTTCTCCCCTCTTATTTTATTATTCATAAAGTAATAAAAGGTTATTGTTAAAGGGTTGAATGTTTACATATTTCTTTCTGTTATTGCATGAATTAATTAGGGTTTGTAAGTTCCCCATTTATATAACTAGGGGTTCACTTAGGCATTTATACATTAAATCAATAATATGATAAACATTTATTATTTATGGAATTAATAAATATGCAAATCCTTATTCGAATACACAAACAATTCGCTTATCTTTATTCATTGTATATTCATAGAAGACCAAAATTAAAACAGTTTTTCATAGGAGTTGGTAATACTTTTTTTAAAGTGAGCTTCTTTATATTTAATGAAAAAATTTGCAAAATTATTGTTAATGGTAGTTCCGAAATTAAAAAGCAATCTTATTAAAAAATATGGAAGAAATTCATGGGCGGTTGTGACTGGAGGATCAGATGGAATTGGAAAAGAGTTTTGTATTGAATTAGCCAAATAAGGATTCAATATTGTAATTGTAGCTAGAAATTAATAAAAGATGAATGAAGTATGTGCTTCTTTATAGAACTCTTTAGTGGAAACAAAAACTATTGTAGCTGACTTTAGTTAAGGACATACAGTTGAATTTTATGAAAAAATTAAATCTGAACTTCAATATCTAGACATTTCAATTTTAGTTAATAATGTAGGTATTGGATAAGGTAATTTATTTGCTTAAGAAAAAATGGATGATGTTTTGAAAATTCTAAGAATTAACGCATTATCAACTTTGATGATGACCAGAATATTAATCAACAAATTAGAATTCAGATAATATAAATCTGCTATAATAACTGTTTCATCTGGATTAGCTTATTTACCCTGTCCATTTATTAGTGTATATTGTTGTACAAAAGCATTCACTAATTATTTAAGTCAATCATTAGAATCTAATTATAAAAATACAGATTTTATAAGTGTCACGCCTTTAGGAG
This sequence comes from Paramecium sexaurelia, assembly GCA_000733375.1. Taxonomy (NCBI): domain Eukaryota; phylum Ciliophora; class Oligohymenophorea; order Peniculida; family Parameciidae; genus Paramecium; species Paramecium sexaurelia. The sequence goes on from JPFM01000056.1 coordinate 179,684, forward strand.
TAAGAACGAAAATGTTGGCAATGAAATAAGGACCTGAAGTTATTGAACCTAATTAATTAGTTAGAAATGTATTGGAAGACTTAAGATGTGGTTAACATTTAAGTTATGGATGCAATTTCCATAAAGGTATTATAAATTATTTGTTGTGGAGAAACTAAAGATATAGAGAATAAGCTAGAATTAGAATAGGAAATAATATGAGAGAAATATATCTCTAATAAAATTGACTTTTAAAATTAATATTCAAATAGGTAAGAATTTATTGGTCTATGAACAATATTCTTAAAATTTGTCTCCTCTTTTTTTTTTCATCAATTTCTCTGTAATTGGTACTGTCAATCGTGCCATTACATAATATAGTACTAAAGGACTAACCAAAGCTAAGGCATCTTATCTTGATTTTATAGAAGCAAACGCAATTGTAGTCCAAGTCATTAAATCAAAAAATAAATTTGGATGTCTACTCTTTTTCCATAATCCTTCTTATAATATAGAGTTCGGAGCTTTATTCTTTGAGTCTTTGAATTATTATAATTAATGATCTATAAATAATGATACAATATATTACCAGCTAAACCTTCAAAATATATCCAGAATATGGATGTTCCTAAAAATAATAATTGATATGGATTCAATTAATTCTTAAATAAGAAATACAAAGATGAACTTGTAACAAATACAATAAATCCTTAAAAGATGTATTGTCCAAACACAACAACATCTCTTTTAAAGGTCTCTTTCTTATATTTTTCAAATATAACATCATATCTTGGATCTCTAAATCCTCTCATAATTCTATAATAAAATAGAAATCCTGCTAATCTAGCTGTCCATAATGCTAATAATCCTAATTTAAACTATTGTTATATTAATAAATAAAATACTTTGTTTTCAAAAGAGGATAGTCCAAAATGATATGCATAGATAGATCCTGCAACAAAATGACTTACTGTATAAGCTACATCAACTATACACTCATTGTTCTTCAATACTTTGTATAATGAATAAAATGCAATTTGATTTAGCAATATACCTGGCAATACTTTTTTTAATCCAATCTCAATTAGTTCTTACATAAACTATAAAAATTATTTATTAATAATATGATTTAATATTAATAAAAAAGAAGTTAAATAAAAACTTTCAAATAATTGTCATTATATTATTCTATATCAATCAAAATCTTTCCCCTCTTATTCTTCTAGCCAATTGTATGTCTCTTGACATAATTGTTACTCTTCTTGCATGAATAGCACATAAATTAGTATCTTCAAATAATCCTACTAAATATGCTTCAGCTGCTTCCTAGAGTGCTAGAACTGCGGAACTCTAAAATCTTAATTCCTTTTAAAAGTCATGAGCTATTTCCCTTACTAACCTTTGAAATGGTAACTTTCTTATCAACAATTCAGTTGATTTTTAATACTTTCTAATTTCTCTCAATGCTACAGTTCCTGGTCTAAATTTATGTGGTTTCTTTAAACCACCTGATGGTCCAACTGCTGGAGCAGTCTTTCTTGCAGCTTTAGTAGCTAAATGTTTAGTTGGTTTTTTATTTCCTGCAGTACTTTTTCTTGCGGTTTATTTAGTTCTTGCCATTTTTTTTATTAATATTAATGATTATCTTCTTATTAATTGATCCACTCAAATAATTCAAAATAATTTCATAATCCCATTAATAATTCACATAAAATAGAATTTATTATATAATTTAAAAATACTCATATTAGTATTATAATTATTTTATTTATTCTCTTTTCAATTAATTTTTATTTATCCATCATTTGTAATGAATACATAAATATAAATAAAATAATTAATCATACTATTTTTATCATTTTAATATCTACATTTATTAAAAAAAAATCCCAAATTCCAAACTTTTAACTCAATTTACTCTATATTCTATTGAGAAAATAATTTAAAAAAAATAGATATTTATTATTTAATAAATGATGGATTTAAATCATATAAAATTAATTAAATAATCTAATTTTATTCTTGTTATGAATCTCTAACTATATATATTTGTATTATTGATGATAATAAATTATTCATAAATGAATTAAATTTTATAAATTGATCTCTTAGAAATATAAATGCTTGTCATATATATATATTTTTATGTTCTCTCTATTTTTTTTAATCTTCTTAACTTTAAAACTTCTGTATTAATTTTATTTTGATTTGAGATCTAATTGAGATATATATCACATTGATAAATGATTTATTGACATAAGAAGATTGGTATTAGATAATAAATGACTGATCATAATTAAAAATAAAAATTAATGTATACAAAATTCAATCATAGACCTGTTTAAGAATTTGCTTATCAAAGAAAACCTAAGATTAAAGTACTAACAAAACTCGGTTTTTAAGAACTGATGAAATTGTAGAGTAACCCAGTTTAATTTGAGAAAGAAGAAGACATGACACTACGTAATGTGATTTGATAAAGGTATTTAGATCCATTTACAAAGAAATATAGATCTTAGATTAATTTATAAGAAAAACTAAAGTAAGTAGAGAATGAAGGAATTGATCAAGTAGAAGTAGATGAATTTAATGAATTTGAAAAGATAAATAAGGAACATCCTTATTTATTAAGGAATCATGCATATCCACTTTAAGTCGAATATGAGGAACCAATAAAACTACCTTAAATATAGTCTGAAAGATATTAAAAAAGTAATGCACCTAAGATTTGGGAATCATCATTAATCACAGGAGGGAGAGTATAATTAAAGTAAAGATAATTGAAGAGATAAGAGACATTTAAGTTGGCTGAATCATTGTCGTTAAAGCATTTTGATGATTTACATTAAGCATATAAAGGAATTTAATGTAAATTGAATAGAGCAGTTAATTTTGAGAATAATTAATTTAAATTTAAATATGAGTGATACCGAAACAGAATTATTAAATCCTTACTATAAAGACATTGTTGCATATCTGCACAATCAATAAATTCCGATATTTTAAGAAAACGATCTGTTGGATGAGTTTAAAATACTGTCGCAATTTTAATTGAGACTCAAAATTAAAATCTCAACATTATACTTAGCCAAATCTATTTATTTAAGGACAAATATATTAAATTAGGATTACTTATTAACAAGTTTATGGATTGCTACTAAATATGACTAATAAGATAGATGCAAATGGAAAATGTCAACTGAAATTGAAACACATATTTTACAAAAATTAAATTTTGAAATCACTAAACCAACTGTTATGGATTTTATTGAATAACTTATCTATTTTATTAAGAAGACTAAGAAAATCGAAAAAGAACAAGTTAGATTGATCTATACATTATCTTTAATGGCATTTCCTTGGAAGTTAAATCATTAGCCTTCATAAATTGCATTAGCTATTATTGTATGCACTTTAATCATTTTAGATAATATCTTACAAACTTAAAAATATCAAAAATCATGATTTCCATTCCGATTGTTACACAGAAGTTTGCTAATAATTACTCAATAAATATGATTAGAACATCATTATATCCTAAAAATATCCATCAAGTTATCTCCTTATCAAAAAGAATTTATATAGACTCTATTGAAAGTACTTCTAAATCTATTAATGAATTTCTATCATATATTTATATTCACTAAAACTTATTATCCTATTCAATACGAAATTTTGTTATTATTATTTTATTTTTCTAATACATTTCAACCAAAAATATATATATCAATCATGGATCTAGCTATCATTATGAGCCAATTTTAATAAGCCATATTCCAATTACAATATATACTTCGTAAGAATACTCACTCTGATATTTTCAACTCAATGCTTAAAATTATATTTTCTGATGATATCTCTTATCCTACTCAAGAATAAATTGACAAACTCGAAAAAACATTCATTTTAAATAAAGATACTGCCATCATCCTTTAAATTCTATTTAACTCATTTCAAAAAAATTGTAAATTTGTTTTAAACTATATACTAGCCATTACATAAGTGGAAGATTATATAAATCTTCTCTTGTATAGAATAGACAGCCATATTTCATTACTTGACCCAAACTCATCCTCTTCATCAAGTCCTGTTAGATTTTATACTCAATATCAAATAACTGAGAGAATCTAAAAAGAATAGAGTATTAATAAAAAAATCAAAAAATTACATAAAAAATAATCTGATAAAACAGAAGAATCTTAGAATAAAAAATCCATCAATAAAAATCGATGATAAAATTATTTTGCTCATAACTTTTAAAATTATACTATCATTAAAATTTATTCATTTTAAACAAGATTATCATCAACCATTTTAATAATTATCCATTCTTTTGATCTAATATTCTTAATTTAAAGAAATATACACAATTAATTAATCTAATAACTAATTTGCAATCAACCATTATTAATTAATAATATTATTTTTATTCACTTAAATTCTTCCTTTCATAATAATTATTTGATTATTACCATTAAATCAATAGAATTTATCTAAGAATTTATTGATTTAGGCAAATCTTCCTACATTCTTTCATTTTATTTATTCATTTTTAAGTAGATTCAAATTCTTCTATTAATTAAAGTGTTAATTCGATTTTAAAATGAACTTATTCAAATACTTATTTATATAACCTTAGCATACTTCAAATATGCTTTTATTGATTTAATTTAATCAATCCATTTATATTTCATTAAATTAGTGAATTATTTTATTTTAGTTAAAATGATACTTTTTTATATATATTTATTATAATTGAATCAGCTGATGAATTTTTTAATGTTTTTCTCCATTTTTAATATTGTAATCAATCCTAATCCATTCTATTAGGAAAGTTCACATTTATATACTTATTTGTCTTAAGTTGGAATTCAAATAAAGAAATCGCATAGCTAATCAGTACAGAATTTATTGCCTTAAATAAAATGAATACAGAAATTTTTTTCAAAGTTTAGGTGTAAAACATAATTGTTAATTTTAGGAAGTTTTTATGTTCCATTTGAGGTGAAATTGATAAAAATTTTGTTAATGAAATTTTTTTACAAAATCGTAAAAGTTTATGATAAGTAATGTTAATGTTAACTGTAATTTATTATTTAATTAGAAAGGATAAAGATGAATAAATAAGAAATGTGATATAATCTTATATCTCATCCTTAGAATTCGAAAGTTGAAATAACCTAAGATTAAGTCCAATATTTAAATATGTCATTATTTGAAATTTTTTTGAGAGTAAATTATGCCTTATATCTAGAAATGTTATTTCTTAGAGTTGATAATGAGACAATATATTATTTAATTCTTTGAAAAACGGTGTCACATTATCTAAAATAAACAGTTATTATATAAAGAAAAACAATACTAATTAATTAAATTGTTATTTGAAAAAGAATTAATAAAATAATTTTTGGTATAATTACTTCATTAAATTTAGAAAACTTATATAAAAAATAGGGTAATATTTTTCTATAATTTAAAATTATTTTAATGACCTGATAATTAATTCTGATTTCATGAATTCCAAAATCATTTAGAGCTTCAATTAGGAAATTTAGGATAAATAAATCAAATGATTTTTGTAAAAAATGTTATTAATTGATGAATAGTAGCAAAATAGTAATGGAATGGTGTCATGCTAGAATTTATAGAAATTTCTACTAGTTATGAAAAGAGTATTAAAATAAGAAAATAACTAATTTGAGAAAAAAAAGTTAATGTAATATTAATTATGCTTTATTACAATAATTATGATTTAATGATTTTCTGGGTAAAAATTACATCGATCTTAAATAGAAAGATTTAATTTGTGTTCCAAATTCAAGATTTATAATGCATTATAAGAAATATTTAATATATGTTGTGATAATTAGTTTGCTTTTTATCTAAAATAGTTGGAAATTTCGAAATTATTGGAGTGAATATAGTTCACTACATTACAAAATTGGTTTTCCAACCAATCATATTTATTGGCCAGGAATGTCTCCTCGTTCCTGTGTAGGTATATATCATAGAAAGTGTTTCGAGTTTTCTAACGAATGCTCTGCTTAGAATGAGTTAAAAGTTGTAATTGTCAGCAATTATTAAGTTTTGTGTCATCCAAGAGCAAAGAATTATGGCTTATGGCATGTTCCATACACAGGTTACTTTTTGTAAGGTAAGCCTCTAAGAATTTTTGGTTTATGAATTTAAGGAAAATGGAGACTTGATGGCAAGAGAATATAGGAAAATTAGTAACTCATAACTGCATCGTGGCAAATATGTTAACCGAATTGCAAAACATGTAATCTTGAAGGATGCTTAACATGTAATGGTAATAGATTTGTATCTGATGAAAAGACTTGTGATTGTCCTTTAAATTCTATTAGCCATTCAGATACACCATGGTGTTCAGGTATATATTTAAATTATCAAATATTTCTAGATTGTGAAGTAGCTGTTTTAGATATAAGATTTTCTGATGACTTGGAGGAAATCCGTATAGGTTTTGATTATAGTTTTAATCCTGAATAGTTGATAAAGTATCAAAGTGCTAAGATGATCCGAATAAATAATTTGTTAATCTACATCTTAAGTTAAGAAATATATACTAAGTTCTTCATCATATTATATAAGTAAAAAAAGAAAATTTGCATACCAATTATTCTTTATTTTTTAATTGGTTTCTATAAAATTACCTTATATTCATTTGAATGAAAAGTTGATTTTTATAAAATAATTTAAATTCAATGTAAGCAGCAAAATAATTAAATAAAAAAACAGTTTAATGATTTACCTTTTATATATATTCTTAGATGATTTAAGATGCTATAAAAGAAATAACATTATGAAAATATTATGATATGTATTTTTTTTATAACATAATAAACATTTCACATCCAAGGAATAGGTAATTCATTAGCCAATTCAATGACTTTTTATTTTAAAGTTTATAGTTTATCTTAATTTTCAATTACCCATTACTTAATATCAACAGTAACTGTTTAAACCAATTCAACAGATTCTTTTATGATTTCAGCAATTCTTGTGAAATGTTCTTTAGTAGCCTTTCTTACTGATAATGGGATAGATCTTTAATTAAAATTGTAAAATACCCGATTCTTAAGGCCCTTTGATATGGAACTGTGTCGAAAGGTACAAAGTTTTTATTGCATTAAATATTTATTACACTTAAGATATATTCCATTTAAATAGCATCAACATTAAATTTTCTTAAATCTAATAAAATTAAGTGATTTTCAGTTCCACCAGCAATCAATTCAAATCCTAATCTCTAGAACTCTGCTGCAAAATGCTTATTATTGTCTACAACATCTTATTATAGTTATTTAAATGATGGCGATTGAGCTTCTTTTAATGCAACAGCAATAGCAGTAATAGTATGGAAATGCGCTCCAGCAACCAATCCTGGGGCAACAGATTCATCAACTCTATTTTTATATTATAATTTATAAAAAATTAAGCTTCCTCTTGGTCCACGTAAACTATCCCATAAATTAATATCATTACGATTTATGAGTTGTTGTCATAACAATATCTGCATAAGGAAATGGAGATGGGATAACTCCAGCTGACATCAAACCACTTGTGTGAGCAATGTCAGCTAATAAAATGGCTCCAACTTAATCACATATTTGTCTAAATCTTTAAAAGTTAATTAATCTACTATAAGCTGAACAACCTGCGACAATGAGCTTAGGTTTGAATGCTTTTGCTAATAATTCTACTTTATCATAATCAATTTCTTATGTTTTCTATAAAATAGAATCATTCAATATACTTCATTTAATTAGTAAAATAGAACTTCAAATATTTTACTTATGGCAGATAATTTCTTTTCTCCTATCTAATAACCGTGAGAAAAATGTCCGCCCTATTAAAATTCCATACTCATTATTCTATCCTTAGGTTCAAGTAAACCTAAAAATATTGCTAAATTAGCTGTTGATCCACTTCCCATTTAAACATTAACTCCCCATTGTTATGAATCTAATTAAAATGCAGCTAATGCTCTATCTTAGCAAATCTTTTCTATTTCATCATAATTTTCCACTTATGGCGCATATTTGCTTCCCTAAGGACCTATTATATCAATAGAATTAAATGATACCTGGAGCATACCTAGAACTAAATACACATGATAATGCTTAAGCTACGGCTCTGGATGTATAATTTTCACTTGGAATCAAATTTATGCTATTTTATTGTAAAGCCTTTTCTTTCTCAATCAATTAATAAACTTCTTGATCTTGCTATTCAAGAGTTTGTCTAGAATCTTCGTATAAATTAATCATTATATATTATTTATTTTTACTCAATTAATTCCATAATATGTACATTTCTATTATATTTTGATCAGAAATATTCAAATATTTATATTAAAAACTATAGTATTCATTCAAGAATGATTAAAAATACTTACAATCTATAATTTATTTTAAGATATTTTATAGATTTAAATTACAATAATATTTTTAATTTTTTGAAAAATTCTAGTATTGTAGACAATTTAAAAAAATAAAATATGTTTAAGCAGAAAACTAAGATCTAATGGTATAATTTACAAAAAAACATTATATTTTAATCCTTCAGTTATCTAACAGAAAGCGAACCAAATGAAAATTCTTATTAAAAAATAATTTAAGATAATTTAAAAAAGTCAATTATATTACACAGCTAAGTCTTTATTATTAATTAATTGTAATGATTCTGGATGTTATGCAATTGAATCTTTTTTAAGAACTGAAGATTAACCAACTTTTTATAGATTTGATTAATGGAATACTATCAGTTTGTCTGCTCTACTGTTCAGAATCGTATCATAATTGGATTAAGTTCTAGAAGATTAGAAATTAGCAAAACAAAAAGAAAGAGACTACAGATTTAAGATAGACTAATATC